>JANAVB010028620.1:4205691-4295691 GCA_029216955.1 Iris pallida
CAGAGTGGAGATATTCACTGATCACAAGAGCTTGAAGTATGTTTTCACCTAGAAGGACCTTAACATGCGGCAGAGAAGATGGCTCGAGCTACTGGTGGACTATGATGTGGATTTGCAGTATCACCCAGGGAAGGCCAACGTTGTAGCAGATGCGTTGAGCCGGAGAGCCAGAGTTTATTTCTTAACAGCGCAACCAGAGTTATTGGCAGATCTTCAGAAGATGGGAATTGAAGTGGTTTTTCCTACTAACGTGGCGTTGATGGCCAGTCTACAGGTTCAGTCCAGCATAGTTGAGAGGATCCGGATGGCGCAGTCTACAGATTCTAAGATTCAGCGACTCAGAGCAGAGTGTGAGGCAGGAAGAAGGCCAAAGTTGTACATTCATGAAGATGGTACACTTCGATACGACACTCATCTTTGTGTACCTAGTGGAGATATTAGACAGGAGGTCATTGCAGAAGCTCACAGTTCACAGTATTCTATTTATCCCGGTGGCACGAAGATGTATAGAGATATTCGTCAACATTTCTGGTGGAATGGCATGAAGAGGAAGATAGCCCGGTTTGTCTTTCGGTGTTTAGTTTGCCAGCAGGTTAAAGCTGAACATCAGAGGCCCGCTGGACTTCTTCAGTCCTTGCCGATTCCAGAATAGAAGTGGGAGCATGTGACCATGGATTTTGTGACTGGATTGCCTAGATCCCCGACTGGTCGAGATGCTATTTGGGTTATAGTTGACAGGCTCACGAAGGTAGCTCACTTTCTTCCGTTCAGAGTTGGTCAGTCGACGGCTCAGTTAGCAGAAATATACCTCAGGCAGATTGTCAGGCTTCATGGTGTGTCCGTCAGTATTACCTTGGACAGGGATTCAAGATTCATATCACACTTTTGGCGTAGCCTACAAGAGAGTTTAGGAACTCATCTTCACTTTAGCTTAGCTTATCAACCGCAGACGGATGGCCAATCGGAACGCACAATCCAGACTCTTGAAGATATGTTGAGATCTTGTACCATTGACTTCGGTGGTTCATGGGAGGATCACCTGCACATGGTGGAATTCTCCTACAATAATAGTTTCCAGGCCAGTATCCAGATGGCTCCGTTCGAGGCACTGTATGGTAGAAAGTGCAGATCCCCGCTAGCATGGGATGATGTCGGAGAGAGGCAGATGCTTGGTCCAGAAATGATTGCCCAGACAGTTGAAGTGGTCAGAAGAATCAAAGATCGCCTTCGAGTGGCCCAAGATCGCCAGCGCCATTGGGCCGATGCTCATCGACGTCCCTTAGAATTTGCTATCGGCGACCATGTATTCCTTAGGATCTCGTCTAACCGCAGCGTCATTCGTTTTGGCGTACGGAGAAAGCTTAGTCCTAGGTATATGGGGCCGTTCGATATCCTGGAGCGAGTAGGAGATGTATCCTATCGTCTCGCTCTTCTGCCGTTGCTAAGTTAGGTGCATGATGTATTCCATGTGTCCCAATTACGACGGTACATCCCGGACCCGAGCCATATCCTGGACCATTCAAAATTGGTTGTTGCTACCAACCTTTTGTATGAGGAAAGGCCCGTGTCCATATTGGACCGGAGAGAAAAGACACTCAAGAACAAGACTATTAGCTTAGTCCGTGTTGCTTGGGGTCATCACTCTCTAGGTGAGTCAACGTGGGAGCGTGAGGACGACATCTGATCGCGATATCCTGACTTGTTTGACTCGTAAGGTATAATATCTTCCTTATGCTCCATCCCTTGCTTGCATGTATGATTGTTTGATTGTTTGCTTAGTGTAGCTTAATTGTGGATAGTATAGCTGGCTCTTACATCTCTAAGCATCTTGATTTAAATTCTGAGGACGAAATTCTTTTATGGTGGGTAGAGTTGTAACGTCCGTATTTCGGAATACGTATTTTAATTAGGCGTATATGTATTTTGAACCTGTATTTATTTTCTCAGATTCTGGCCTGTAATTGTGTTTTGGCTTAACTTGCAGATTTTTGGTTTTCTCGTAAAATGGGCTTTTGGACATGGCATAGTTTATTTTGTGGAGGAAGAATTGGTTTGGTTTGGTTTACATTGGACCACCCTAGTTAATCTCCATCCTCAATACAATACACCATCCCTCATTAAAACCCCACCTAACTTTCTCTCTCCTCATAACTTCCATTAATTTCTTCATCTTCTTCTTCTTTCCTCCACACAACACCAACACCATAGGCAAGTGCACCTTGCCACCAAATAAGCACCCCATTTTATTTGTCCATTAGCTAGATTAGGCCATAGTGAACAACATTAGAACTTGGCATTTTGTGATTTGGAGCTTCCATTTTTCTAGATCTAAGTTTTAACAATTTTCGGATTTTCTTGGTTTTGATCTATTAAACTTAGATTTTTCCTTGTTTTGAGGCTTGCATGTGGAAGAGAATTCAATTTTACACAAGTTAGAACTTTGAAAATCCAAATTTGGTTTTGTTTTGGCAAAGATATGAAGATTTGAAATTTGGTGTTCTTGGGGTTTTTCTCTCGGCCAGATGGAGAAGATAATCCTCGGCCAGCGCTCTTTAGCGCATGGCCGAACAGCGCAACTCCTCGGCCAGAGCATTGCGCTGAGCTGACTTGCGCTGGCGCTACGTAACTCCTCGGCCAGAGCATTGCGCTGAGCTGACTTGCGCTGGCGCTCTTTAGCTCCAGCGCCCTCCATTCCCCTAGCGCACTTGACTGCTGCGCAGCTCACTTCCAGCGCGGCTTGGCTCCAGCGCAACCCAATTCCTGCGCAGCTCACATCCAGCGCAGCTCGCACCCAGCGCAAGCCGAACCTAGCGCAACCCAACCTTAGCGCAGTTCATCCCCTGCGCAGTCCATTCCCTTAGCGCAGTTCATCCCCTGCGCAGTCCATTCCCTCAGCGCAATTTGATCCCCAGCGCAGTCTGTTGTCCATGGTGATTTGGTTTTATTTTCTTGGACTTGGCTTCTTGTAAGCCCCCTGAATTTCAGGGGTTTATTTTTATTTTTCTTAATGAATTATTATCGATAAATATTTTATTTATTTAATTGTTTAGATTATTAATGTACCTTCCCGTGACTTTGACTTCTGGAGCGTCAGGGATGCCAATCTCTGTAAACTCTCTTCATGGGTTTTGAAGTAGACAAGATTATCTTCGTTTGATATATCCTGTCCCACTTGAATTCGTTCCCTTGTGCTCTTTTTGTATCGCGCAAGTTCGGGTCAACTTAGACCGATTAATCGTTGAATATTATTCCCACTTTTATTTTTGATCATCGTTTGCATGTTACCGTTGCTTTTAATGTAGGAGCACCAGATCAGCCATTTTCCTCGAAACCAACTTCTCATGAATGATCTACTCGAGACGCTCTTCACCCATGACCTTCGTGTCCCACTCAGACACTTCATTTTGTGCTCCATTTTCTTCGCACAACTTCCGGGTCAATTTAGGCCGATTTATTTTCTGCCGTGAAACCCGATTTAATTTCCAATTTAATTTCGGGACCCGACATCGATCCAACCTAGTCGACCCAAAATATGGACGTGGCCCATATGAAGCCTACTACCCACATGAAACTCGTGTCCCATTTATTGGAGTCCCCGTATGTTATTTATTTACCCATGATTATAAATCCCTATTTTAATTCAATTATTGCACTCTGTCCGATTTTGACCCGACCCGGTCCGACCGAACCCGAGCCCAAGCCCCATGTTATTCTCCCATGACTGCCCAAAAACCCCACATAATTTTCCCTATTTTTCCCCTATTTTAAATATTTATTTTTCTCTCTCCACTTTACAAATATTCTATATGTATATATATATACATATATATGTATATATCTAATTCACTCTCTCTCTCTCTCTCTCTCTCTCCAACACACCTCACCATCCCCATACACCAGCTCACCCCCCTAGCCGTGCGAACCCCCGGCGAACTCCCCTGGACCACCGCCGTCCTCCCCGACGAGCCGAAAAGGCTATCCGTGCATTTACGTCGAAATCCCGTCGACGCGCGCGATTTCAAGATTCAAAAATTGTGTTTCGGGACAGCGACTTCGCGCGTGTTTTCTGGGAGATCCGACCGTTGGATCGGCGAACTCCTTGCTCCGTCGCAATCTTGGTATATACCCCTTCATCTCTGTCAAATTTCACCCGTTAATTATGTCGTTTGATAGCTCAAAACTGGCCACCAAGTTGACGTTTTAAATTGAACTATTTTTGGACAGTTTCGTGGAGCCGACTTCGTCAGCTCGTAACTTCGCCATCGCAGCTCCGTTTTGTGCACCGTCAGTTTCTGTGCACAGCTGGTATAACCATCTTCCTGCCTCCTTCAGATTTTGTTTCATTTTAAGCACGTTTGGTTGGTCGAATTCGACGCCAAAGTTGGCCGTCCGAATTCTTTAAATCGCACTTGTTAAATTCTATTTTTGAACCCGGGACTCCGGATTCAATTTCTGACACCACCAGTAGACTCGTGGCGTCGTTCTGGCATGTTTTCATATAAAGTTTGCTTGATTTGGAGAACGTGAGCCCTAGCACGCATTTCGGTGCAAAGCGGGTCCCACTTTCTGAGTCAACGGGACTTTTTGACGCCGGCTCATCGGAATCCTATTCCGGATATACCGTTGAGTTCGTATCGTCATTCTGGACTCGTTGACATATAATTTGCTGGGTTTTGAAGACATTTACTTCGGCACGCATTTCGGTGCAAACCGGATACCAAGTGTCGCGTCAACGTATCATTTTGAGATCGACACATCGGAATTCCATTTTGGACATACCGTTGGGTTCGTATCATCATTCTGGATTCGTGGACATATAATTTGCTAGATTTTATAGACTTCTATCCCGACACGTTTTTCGGTGCAAAGTGTGTCCAACGGCGGACATCATTTTGATCCGAAATTACCGTTTTACCCCTGTGTCCAAATTGGACTTATGGGTAGGCTATCCTAGCTGATTTGATTGTTCTGGACACGTTGGTGATATTTATTTTATCATCCGACAACATCTGTAGATTTTGATTATGTATTATCCTTAATTTATAATTAATTATTTTTCTAGATATTGTTACTTTCTGGTTTTGAATTTTCATATATATATTTTAATTGCTGTAAAAATCTTGGAAAAATGGTATTTAAATACTATGTTAATTTAGCTAATTTATTATAATTTTTCCAGTATTTAATAAGTACTTTTGGTATTTTATAAAAATAGGAAAACAGAACTCATTTTCAGTATATTTAAGTTGCTGATTTTTAATAAATATTTATGAGGGTTTATAAATCCCAGAAAAATTAGTATAAATTTCTATAATTAACAAAGATTATTTTGGTACTTTATTTATATATATTTAAGCTTTTTGGTCTATCTCTAAAATTGTTGGAACTTAGTGTACCGTTTGATTTATTTATTGAGTAGTTACAACTTGCAAGTTTTGCGTTGATTTGAGTTGTTATAGTATTGGACCTCACCCTACACTAGTATAAAGATTCTAGGAAATTAGTTTGTGTATAGTGGCACTCCACATTAGACTTTTATGCTAGGTCCCCACTTGGCTAGTATCCAGTTAGGAGTCATGTCACACCACTAGTATATTGTTGATCATAGCTTAGAACTGAGTTTGTGTAATCATTATTGACAGGATACCGGACATCTATATCTTCGTACTAGTATTCTTGCTTTGCTCAAGGCAAGTACATCTACAGACTCATTTACTGTCTTTTAATGCTAGAACATGTATTAACCCTGTTAAAATACTGATCTTTGAGGTAGCAAGTTATGTCTTCACATGTTGTATCACTTTCAGTACCGGCTATGCTTAGGACAGTTATCATATCTTCACATGCTTCTTACTGGTTCCCCGTACATGTTTTATTATGCTTATATCTGCTCCGAGTATTCACATATTTTACTGCTATCAGTACCTACCGTGCTTTATACCGATCTCAGTAGCTCTTACATGTTAGAACCTGGGTTATGGGGAAACTGATAGTAGAGTACGTGATCATGCCCCCTCTACAGTACCGAGCAAAGTTTCATTTTATATGTTACTGCGCCGTAGGCCTTTATCTCAAAGCTGTATTTGTACGTATGTACATCTATCGCCTTTACACTTGTACGGAAGTACATTTCATTATGTGCCCCTGCACATTGTACACCTATTGACGATCACGTACCTGCTATAGTTTTAAACATTACATATACATCTGTCTCTATGACATATGTATCCTTGCCATGATAGATTATGAGATATACCATGATTCCAGATATGTCATGTTTCCTGTGTTACTATGATACTGTGATCCCAGTTGTACCATGAGGCCATGTTTCCAGTATTTCTTATTTTACAGACTTATCACACCATGTTTCTTGTTATACATCTCTTTCATTATATGTTCAGTACTTTAGTTGTAGAGGTTGTACTTGCTCCCGTCCTGACAGGATAACGTTGTAGGTATACTTTTCGAGAAGAAAACGCTATGTGTTACATATTATGGTACTGCATTGAGGACCTGGCCTTAGCTCCAGAAGAGGCCCCAGCGGGGAACCTTGCTTAGTTATCTTTCATGTGTTTAGTAGACTTAGACTTTGTCTGTTCTTATATTTGGATACTGGACTTTGTCTCCAGTTAGATACTTTGGTTATGTATTATTTAGTCTGTTCTTGTTTACCTTCGCTTATAGATGCTGTATTGTGATGAACCTTTAAATGTGATTTTAGAACTGTTAGTAGCTTAGATCATTTATTGTCTATTCTTAGAACAGCTTACTGCGCTTTAACCGAGCGTAGGCTGGACATGGCTCGGCCCGGCCCAACAATTTGGGTATCGGGTCGTGACACTTCTCTTTTATGGATTGGAGTTTTGAGATCTTGTTCTACACAACACGACTGTCTCGACCCAACACGACCTGGCACGGTTTTTGGTGTTTTGCTTATGACAAGTATGATTTTCGTGAATTTGTGATTTATGATCCTAGTGCTTTCTGATCTTCTTGATAGTGACCCGATAAGGTGCGCTTTTAACTTGTGACCTGTGATCCATGATTAATCTTTGCAACTGGATAACTTGATAGTGGCCCGTGGCGGCGCACTCCTGACTTGTAACCTGTAACCTGTTGTAACACCCAGTTTTTCAGAAGAGGATAATTTTGAAATTTTGTAATTTTAATTATTATTTAATGATAATTATTTCATATTATGATTTTTAGTGATTTTTAATTATTTTTAAACTATTTAAATTCATGACTAGAGATTTTAGGTATTTTGCTAGTGAACCGTAGAGACTGTCTACCCTAGAGCCTAGCCATGTGATTAGGGTATTTAGACATTTTGGGGTTATTTGATTTATTAGAATTTATTTGAATTTATGGGAATTTTTAGGAATTATTTTGGAATTGTTTAGATTAGGTTGACTTTGACTAGTCTTGACCCTTGTAGACAAACCTAGGAGCTAACCCTAGTTAGTTGGACTTGGTTAGGCTAAGTGACTCTAGTCTAACCTAGCATGACTTAAGTTAGTGGGTTTAGATTCATTAGAAATTGACTTAAGAAATTAGAAATTAAATGGGTTGAGAAATGACTTGTGGTTTCACAAGTCATTTTGTGACTTAACCTAATAGGACTAGCCAACCTAGTTCAAACCCTAGCCTAGTTTGGTCATAGCTAATTTTAGTTAGCCATTTGGAGAATTAGATGGGTTGGATTATGGTTTAAGTCAAGTTAGTTAAGTTAAGTGAGTTTGTTTAAGACTAGGAAACAACCCTTTGTTCTAGACCACTCAATACCCCTTGATTCATTCCTAGCCATAGGATACCACCTAGAAACCCTAACCTAAACCTAGTGGCCGGCCAAGGCTTGCCCCCCTTCCTATATAATATCATTTTGGGGATTTGAGCCTCCTTCCAATAGTTTATGATTCTTTCCTCAAGACAAGGTAAGCCTACACTTCATTTCTCCATAGATCATTCAATATAGGTCCATTTTCATTGGGATTTCCTCCATAGCACTCTAAATGCTGTTCCTTTATTGATTGTGGAGTCACATCACAGGTTTGGGACAATTTGAGGGAGTTTTGAAGCTTGGAGAACCATTCTCTATTGGGTCTTTTTGAGGATTGTGCATCCATAGGTAACTTTCCATTTCTCCATGGATTTCCATTTTGTCTTCATGAATAGGAAGCCCTAAGGGTCCCCCTAGGGTCTGGATAGATTTCGTGTCTGGTATCAGAGTTTTCGTGTCCGTTCTGGACACTTATCAGTCCCTACTCTGGACTGTTTGAAGAAATGCCCCAATGAACCCTTCGACCTAATTTCTAGGATGTTTTTGAATAGGAATTAGGGTTTTAGTCTCGCTTACGTGTTTTCTGTGTTCTGAGCGTGTATTAGTGTCATGTCGAGTCCCCACAGACATGCGGACACGCGGTTGCACGCGCGCGCGCGGGCAGGAAACTTGCCCTGCTACTCGGGGCTGTTTTCTCCTTGCACATGCCACTTTGGCCATTGAAACTTGACATACACGTTGTGTCCATGACTGACACGAGGCTCTTCGAGTTGCACGAGTCCTCGTGTCGTGTCGGACACGCAATTCCGTGTGCACGGGGAATACACTGTGTAGTCGAGTGTTCTGGATTTGTATTCTGATGTTAATCGTTTTTAAATGTTTTTAAATTATGTTTTAGTGATTGTTTGGATCCTAAATATCATGTTTAATCCCTGTTATTATAGGGTTACATATTTGTTTGGATTTAAGGTGGTGTTTTGGCTCGAAATGGGTTCAAATGACTGTTCCCTGATACATAGCTCTGATACTGCATTTCCATTTTTTTCCAATACTTTTAATTCCCTTTTGGTGTTATGTTTTAAATTGATTTTGATCCCCACATGTCACAAACCATGTTAGCTAAGTATGTTCTTTCGAGATTTGAAATTGTATGGTGTGTTATGGGAATTGGCATGTGGAGTAGTTGATTTCAAGTTAACAGTTGATCCATGGGTTCCTGTTTTATGTTGTACTGTGTGATTCTCTGTTGAAACCTGGAAGTTAATTTCCTTTACATTCATGTGCTAAACCTGAGAATTTCATTAGGACTTGCTAATTGGCCTTTTATGTGTTTCATGATTTTTATTAAACAGAATTATGGGCTTTTGCTAACTGTTAAACTGATCCCTGTGTTCCTTAAGGACTAAATCATATGAACACCATGTTATGTTGACCTGGGCATAAGTTGAGAGCTGCTTGGACTAAATTCTGGGTTGGTTGGTATGGGGTGTCCATTGCCTGAGTTCATTGCAATGAACATACTGAAATTCTTACCTGAAATTGAATGTGAACCTGAGTTTTCCCTTATATTGATTTCAATGCTCCTTTAAACCTGATATAGTGTATGTTTAACTGTGATTTAGGTTCAACAAAAAACTGAGATTGTCTCTTTAGTTCAATACCCTAACTAGTTTCCATTCCCTCTTCTTAACTGTTGTACATTCCCTTCATTTGGTTTTATGAAAACTGAATTCATTTCATGATAATTACTCTTCATAACCTGGGATATCAGTTCTTGTTTTGGACTGTCACTTAAATGATTCATTTCATTGTTTACCTATGTTGTATTAACTTGGCTTAGAATGATTGTTTCCAGTTTCCTATTTTTCTTTGAACTGTGAAATGAATTTGTATTGATAACAGAATTTATTTCCAGTTTTCCCATTCCTGAAAATGGCTTTCAACCTGAGATTGGTTCTTAATTATCACTTGAATTGATTTCATTTATGTTTCACTCCAACTTAGAGTATTCCCATGCCTGAGATTGGGAGTGTAGGTATTGATTGATTGTAAATTGATTTCCTTTCTTGAATTGACTGTTCACTGATTTTCTGTGCAAGTATACACTGTTTTCTGGATTCTGAACACACCCTCACTCCCCCTCCACACACACATACACTAGTACACCTTGTGTCTCTCTTCACTCCCTCACTCTTTGCACACACATACATATTTGTATTTTCTCACACAAACACTCACATATACACTCTCTCCCTTTCACTGTTTTGTTTTCCTGCAATGTTACCTTTCCACACACCATTTCATATTGCCTACACACTGAGAATAATTCCTATTTTCCTGAGTTTATGATTCTTATAACCTGAGATTATTTCTAGACTTCATGTAGATTGATTAACTCACTATAATGGTTTCACTGATTTGTTATTTAACTATTGTATGATTCTTCTTTCCTTTTTAAACTGAGTATTCCTTTTTAATACACTGTGGACATTGTGTATTGATTTTCTTCTTTTCCTGTTTCTGTCTAAAATTCTGAACTGGAATGCTAAGTTGGTTTCCCTTCCTATTTTTTCTGTGAAATCTGAACTGGTTGGGGGCTTCTAATAACTGTTTTCATGTGCACAATAGTGACTCCTCTCACACACTGTTTTATGACACTCTTCACATTTTCCCCTCACTCACACCCTAACACACATGCCTATGTCTAACCCTCTTCACACATTTCATGCCACACTTGACACCACACACATGTTACTCTCACACCACTCTCACTAGCACACACTTGAGACACAACCTCACACTCACATGTTTCCACTCACATGTTCACTTCACTAGTACACACATACACATATGCACATGTACTTGAGTGCCCCCTCTCTACATATGCACATATTTGTATACTAACATATAGTTGTATTGTTTTCATATGGATAACCTATAGGTGATAAATTCCTATATTAGAATATATTGATATAGTAATATGTGTACTATTTAAGTATAGGTATAATCTTGTAGATGTGATTTATGGTTGTGTGATTTCCTATATTAGAGTTTATAGTCATATTGTACCTATGTATTGTTTAGATATAGAATTATATATGATATTGGCCTATGTGTGTCTATTAGACTAGTGGGAGCCTAGTTAGACTTGTTAGACCTAGATAGTTGAGTCTAGACTATTTTGACCATAGTTGACCTAGTTTGACTAGTATAGTTGACTGAAGTTGACCAAGAGTTGACTTTGGTCTAGATCGACCTATAATCATGTAGAATGCATAGTAGGACTTCATTATATCATTTTAGACTTGTTGTGACTTGTGCTGTTCTGATTAGGAGCCAGACACCACTCCTCGGACAGTACGTTTCATATTGGACACTCAGATACAGGCGAGTACATTCTCTGATCATTTTATATCCTGCCTAGAATTATTTTCCTGTATTAAATTACTTTAATTGATACTGGCACGTTGGTCACACGGATTAGTACAATATGGATCCCACCCTGAGATGTTATCCCTTCAGGGAGCATCGGGTACTCTATGTTCTGTGCGTTTCACTTACATAGCGTATCATATGCTTCTTTGGTTCTTTGATTACTTGTGACATATACCCTTATGATTACAGAGTCTCCTAGAATCTCTTATCCCATTTACTGGGTATCCTAGAGTCTCCTAGAATCCCCATTTTTGGGACTACTATGTACCACCCTTCGGGGGTTATTACATAGAATCATAACATAGCCTGGTTGGATCCTTGTGTATTAATTGGGGGTACGGGGGAGTATAAATAGCCATGTGAACAATTCCAAAGTAGAATAGCCATGTACGCCTCTTTAGTATAGCCATGTACAATCAAGCCGTTCACATGTCGACTTTGTGCTCTAAATCACTAGTCACTGGTAGCTCTTTACTTATAGTAGATATTTCTATTACAGTTCTCTCTCTCTGTTTACCTACTGCATTTCTTCAGTATCTATATCTTACTTTACTGCATGATTATATTTCTAACCTGCTATGAACTGTTGAGATGTACTGTACTCGCTCCTGTCCTGACTGGACCTGTTGAAAATATTACAGAGGACGAGGACGAGGCCTGGGAGGATACCTTCTTCGGGACAGCTCTAGCTGAGGACATCACCCCACTGCCTAGACTAGTTTAGTTAGGCCTTATCTTATTTTCTTGTAGTCATGAGTCATGTTTTAGCTAGACTTTATTTGGAGTTCAGAGTTGTATATATTCTTTCATTCTGTATCTGAGACCATGTACTTCTGGATATTGCTGGGATTATCTGAGACTATTTCATCTATTTATTTCCTTGAGTTCTATTTCATATCGTGCTATCTCTTCCTTAGTTGTGATTGAGTTTACTGCTATGTCACCCCCATTTGGGGAGTATAAACTGTTTAGATATATATTGTTAGATGTTGTGACCTAGGATAGCGTTCTACCGCCGACACTGCGGCGTAGGCTGGGCGTTGTTACGTTCTCGTACCCTCACAGTGGGTGCGGGTCGTGACACGTGTAACTTGTAACTTGACTTGACTTGATGCTGTTGCGATAGCTACTTGACTCGTATAACCAACTCTGACTCCATGGTTGTTCATTCTTGCTGCTTTATGCAACCCACTTGTCTTGTCTTGCATCATGTCTAGGACGTGACTCCCTGGTTACCACGGTCAGGGATTCACACTAAATATGGATTAGGCTAATGACTAGATCAAACTATAGTTCATGGAGAATTTCCAGTCACAGGCGATCTCGTTATCTGGGCGCTTTAATGGACTTGTAGCCTGTCGACGAACAGGGCACATTTCCAGCACACTGTCATGTGTTGCACACTCTAAGTCACCTAAGGGTATATCGTCTCCTGGGCGATGTACCCAACCATACTCTCAACCCGCTGAAGGATAACTGGATCGTCTGCAGGGCTTGGGAATGGGAATCTCTCATTTGCATCTTGTTAGTAATTAGGCTTGTGACAACCCTAGTTAGTTAAGTAGTAAGCCGTAGTATTTGCTTGGCCGCTTGTGAATGGATGGTGTCCTGTCTTGTCTAAGTCTCGTCTAGTCCCTGTACTTGGTACTCCTGTACATGATTGTTTTACTTATCTTTAACAATAAATGGGTAGAGACAAAGTGCTATTCAGGCGAAGGGTTACAACCCCGGTCCTTGTTTGGTTTACGGGTTGTAACCTGGCTCCCGGAATGGTTCTACGTTCCTAGTCGTTTATTGTCCTGCTGTACTCTTTATTACTTGTACTTTTCTTCCATTTTCTTATGTTCTGATATGCTGGCTTTTGTTCTTATTTCGTGGCCTCCCTTGTGGCACTTGCTCTTTTCTGGGGTTTGACCCAGCTGGTTTTGTGTGGCCAGATTTCGGAGCAGCACCCGAGGATCTACCGAACTTCCAGCCCAATGGTGGCGACTAGAAGGAACCCGGGCTACGAGTGGGTTTTCTATTTTGTTTCACCCACTACATTGTAAAATTATTCTTTTGAGGCGTTTAGCCGACGAGCACCTGTTAGCTCGATGCACATTTACTTACTGTCTGCCTACGGGCTGTAAACATGATTAACAAATCCTAGGATTGATCATATATGACTTAACTCTTGCTAGTCCTCGTATTTTGTATGACTAGCTTCATGATCAGCTGAATATGTAATATTTGGGACGCCTTTTATTGTATATTTGGTGGTCTAACATCTTGTAACTATATTACTTGCTTGAGATTGAGACAATAGGCTTGACCTTAAGAGACCGTTGGCTTGTAGTAAACCCTCATATCTAGACAGCCGTGACCGTATAGCGAGGTGGATTCCATTTCAATATACGTAGCTGGCTATGTACGCCCCCGCTCTCCAGTATTCTGGTTCTGGGGCGTGACAAGTATACCTTGCCATATATTCTGATTGTGCTCATTTATTTTCAGTATATTTTATTATTGCATATTTCTTTCTCTTATTTGTCATTTTATTTATATTGTGCGTCCAAGTCACACTTGGGTGCGGGAGACTAGATTTAGTCGTCGTCATTATTTTTATATTCTATTATGCATGTTGACCTAGAGTTAGACGACCACCATATGAGTGTGGGATATTTATATATCTCCTATGGCCTTGACATATGTGTATCACGTGATGAGTGAGTTCATATAGGACACGGTCCTGCGTACTCGATTGGCCATCGTTACATATGGGTCGTGCGACGGATATGAGGTAATTGCTACTAGTGTATTGAGTTAGAAGCCGTAGCAGTTGCCAATTGGACAGGCTGTGGATACATCTTGGACATAAGCATCGGGGGGAGGGGACAGCTACTAGCATAGGGGCTACATTTACTTTTTACACACGTACATGGGCCGATAGTGTCTCGGATGAGCGCTACTTGACGGCCACTCTTTATTACTTGCGTGAATCCTTACAGCCCCTGCGTAGAACGTTGTCCTCAAAAGTGCATATCACATAGACGGTTAGGAAAACCTGTAGTATCATAGTGGCATATTTTCACATTCAGTTATTTCGACATGTTTTCTGTATCTTGTTACGTCCCACTGAGGACCTGGTGATCTCTCCAGGATTAGACGAGCAGGACTATCCCTAGGAGTACGGAGCAGCTTTGGATCCTGCATACATCGATGATGAGGCATCTCCCGCTGATACTTAGTTTCCTCTTTATTATCTGAGACTATGTAGTGGACATCTTTTATCTTTATTGTTCTATTTTTGAGGAGATTGGACTCCATTTAGTTGAGACTATTTTTCATAGCTGTTTGGAGTGGGAATGACCACCCGGCTATCTCTTGACTTCTTTTATTATCATTGAGACTTATTTATTCATTTTGTGTTGAGCTGTGGATGAGATATAGTTATTATATTGTGGCTTATCATGTATTGTTACTTACAGCTTATGCACAAATACGAGGATACCACATATTGGTGTATTCTTCGTATACGTGCAGCTGGCATGCTGAAGTACTTAGTCCTATGTATTATGGGACTGGGGCGTTACATCTCAGTACTCTATACATCCAGGTGCCAACAAGATGTATAGGGATATGAGGGAGCACGTCTGGTGGTATGTGATGAAACGGGAGGTAGCTCGCTTCGTATCCAGATGTTTGGTCTGTCAGCAGGTCAAGGCAGAGAGACAGAGGCCAGGAGGTTTGTTGCAGCCATTGTCCATTCCAGAGTGGAAGTGGGAGCACATCACGATGGACTTTGTTTCTAGATTGTCGCATACACCAGGAGGGAAAGACGCGATTTGGGTCATCGTAGACATGTTGACCAAATCGGCCCACTTTTTGCCAGTTAAAGTGGGTACGTCTACTGAGAGGCTAGCAGAGATGTATATGCGGCAGATTGTCAGGATTCATGGAGTTCGGTGAGCATTGTCTAGCATCGGGATGGTCGCTTTACTTCCCATTTCTGGTGGAGTCTGCAGACTAGTTTGGGCACTCAGCTCAAGTTTAATACTGCATACCACCCTCAGACGAATGGACAGTCAGAGAGGACTATTCAGATACTCGAGGACATGCTGCAGACTTGTGTTTTAGATTTCGGAGGATCCTGGGAGGATCACCTGTACTTAGTGGAGTTTGCATACAACAACAGTTTTCAGGCCAGCATTAAGATGTCACCATTCGAGGCACTGTACGGACGCAGATGTCGTACATATAGGAACCCTAGAGGGGGGTGAATAGGATCAAGCTAACTAATCAAGCACTTAGCACAAGCTAATGGACAATTTAAAAATATAAGTGCAAGAGAAGAAGCAATAACAATACCGACACATGATATATCCTGGTATCCTCCCAAGGGGCACTCCAGTCCCGGAACTCTCTCCGGCTTTAATCCACTATTTGAGCAAATAGTTACACACGAGTTTGGATCCGAAGAACTCGCCAACTTCTTACACGAGAGCTTTAGTCCGAAGGCCTCTCCGACTTCAACCGAGAGTTTGAATACGAAGACTCTCCAACTTCAACCGAGAGTTTGGATACGAAGACTCTCCAACTTCAACCGAGAGTTTGGATACGAAGACTCTCCAACTTTAACCTTTTACAATAGGTTTTGATCTCCTTATATAACAAGATGAAGATCTTACTTTTCAACTCAATAACTCTAACACAATTTGTGGATGGCAAATGAAAGCTTTGTAGAGTTGTTTGTGGATAGGCTTTGGTGGTTTTGAAATTTTTAGGCTCAAAGCATCAACCTTGAATGAAGGGGTTCAAGGCTATTTATAACCAAAGCATTGAAAAGAGCTCAAAGGCAACTTTTCAGTCAGCGAACCGGCATGCCGTCGGTATGAACCGGCATGCCGTCGGTATACCGGTCTGGAATGCAACGGCTAGAAATATAGCTGTTGGGATCATTAAGTGCTCGAAATCCGACCGTTGGAATTTCAACGTTACTGAATCGGTATAATAAGTCAGTTTATAGAAATACATACATACATACTTACCTTGTATACATGCATTCATACACCCTTTGACATCATGTATCCTATGTCACATACACCTACCTATCACTAAATTTTAGAACATTAACACATATCCTTTCACACACATGCCAAACACACACATACTCACTTACTCTTTTACCTCTCTTTCTATATATATATATATATATATATATATATATATATATATATATATATATATATATATATATATATATATGTGTGTGTGCCTATATATATAGCTTTCCTATATATATCTATGTATATGAATATGTGAATGTGAATAATATATATACATTATATGACTAAGTTTGTGTGCCTTGTTAGCTTATGGTTTAGTTTTGTGCTTGGTTTAGCAAGTGACTTAGGCTATGAGTTAGTAGCTATCTCGGATACTTGATTTGCATATACTTAGTTTATTTAGACCTAGAATAACTTGTTTGACCTAATTTATACTTGTTAGACCTAGTTTGACCATAGTTGACCTAGGTTTGACTTTCAGGGTTGACTAAGTTGACCAAGAGTTGACTTTGGTCTAGATTGACCTAGAATCATGTAGAATGCATAGTAGAACTTCATATTGTCATTTTGGACTTGTTATGACTTGTGCTGTTCTGATTAGGAGCCAGACACCTCTCATCGGACAGTATATTTACTTTGGACATTCAGACATCAGGCGAGTACATTCTCTGATAGTTCTTTCATTTACTTGTCAATTACTGTACTTCAGTTCTAGTTAGTTTTATGTGATTCTTATAACACGTATGGATATTTCTGGATTCATGTATGCGACACACATACCATATTATCTGGCCTCTATTTCTGGAATCACTACTGGCATCACCTTCTGTAATCACTACTGGAACCACCTACTGGAATCACTCTGGAATCTTTTGCTGGTATTATTATGTTTGGCTGGACTCATCTCGATTCTCGTGTCGTTTTCTGGATTCACTTGTACTTGTGGGCGGGGAAATATTGGAGGAGACATGTGAACATTCCTAAATACTGGAACCACTCCCTTAGAATTATACTGGAACGATAGCCATCCCACACTTGGCCGAGTGTGCGGTGTGCCGTATTACCTACAGCCGTTCACATGTCGATCCCGATATTTTAAAACACACTGTTAGAGTATAGGCTGGACTCACCCTGGAACCTTTGATCACCAACTGGACTCACCTTATACCGGACTCATCTTGTACTGGAACCACCTGGTATCAGATTCATGTTGTCTGGATTTACTTGGGTTTTGCACTTGTTTACATTTACATTCTGGACTTATTATGTTACTTTAGTTCAGCTAGATTTATTTTACAGTCTTCATTGCCATCATTATTCTCTTGTTTTAGTTCTTACTTTCCTTGTATCTTATCTATTCTCCATACCATCACCTGTATATAAACTGCCATATTCATCAATAAAACTGTCTATAACTGCTTTATAGTTCTCTGTCATTTACTTGGGATTTCTTGATGAGTTGTACTCGTTCCTGTCCTGACTGGACCTGTTAAAATTTTTACAGAGGATGATGATGAACCCAGCACCCCCTTACTTGGAGCTTGCTTAGTTGACACTCGCGACCTGGACCCCTGGGGAGGTTCAGGCAGCTGCTCAGGATGATACCTTGTATAGTGTAGATAGCTTAGACTGTTCTTCTTTTCATGTTTAGCTGTTGCCTTATTTTCCAGAGTTGTATATTTTAGAGATGTTGGGACTTTGTTATTTCATTCTGCTGTACCTCAGTTGAGGATTCTCTTATCTATTTTATCGTGCCATATTCTATCTCTAGATTGTGATTGGGTTGTACCTCTGTGTTGGCCTCCTTATGGAGAGTATTCATATTATGTTAATTATAGTTCATGACCTAGAACAGCGTTCTACCGCCGACACTGCGGCGTAGGCTGGGCGTTGTTACGCTCTCGTGCCCTTACTCTAGGGTGCGGGTCGTGACAGGTATACCGTCGGTATGGACCAGCATGCCGTCGGTATGTCGATTTTGTAGACAGAAACTTTCTGTGAACAAAATCGGTATGCCGTCGGTTAGGGGTGAGCAAATACCGACCGATACCGAAAAACCGACCGAATACCGATTAAAAATATTCCGAAAAACCGAACCGAAATTATGTACCGATACCGAATTGCCGAACCGACTAAATTACGGTATAATGGTAATGGTAACGGTTTGAGTGTAATACCATACCGAAAATACCGATCCGAACCGATTCACACACACACGCACATTTTTTAATGTTGTTCATGATTAATTTTACACTACTCATTTTCATTTTTATCTTTGTTTTGGTTGGTTTCCTAGAACTTGGAATGAATTTTAGTGGACTTGAATTTATGTTAAGAATGCTAAGAATTGAGTTTTTGATCTTTTGAGCTTATGTTTTTGTGTTCTCATAGAATTTTGAAGTGAATTTTGGTTACTTAAACTTATACTAAAGATTAAACTTAGTGACCGCGTTTGATATTTTAAGTTCATTTTTAGGTGTTTGCGACTTGTTACATATTGTTCTAATAATTTTGATTAATTGTTTGGTTGGTAGAGGCTTAGCTTTAAAATTAATGCTTCCAAAAAAGTAAAAAAAAATATTATAGGTTAAGAGGTTCTACAATATTAAGTGTGTTAATTGATCAAATATTAATTGGTAAAATACTGATACCGAACAAAAACTGACCGAATACCGATTTAACCGAAACCGAAAAAATCGATTCTAAATGGTACGATATTGGTATTGATTTTTCAAATACCGATTTAAAAAAATACCCAAAAAAATGACCAAATACCGACCGATAATACCGACGCTCACCCTACTGTCGGTATAGACCGGTATACCGTCGGTATGTCGATTTCCATCCGAAAATGATCCTGGGCTAATATCTACCCTAGCTTTCGATTTTGCCATCCATTTCTTGTGTTTACAATTATTCCTAAGACTCATTACAGACTCCAGATATACTATAGTAGGTGCAGGCTTCTTCAGAGTCTTGAAATGATGATGGCATGGCATGGCTTCTTTTCTTGATAGATGTTGGCTTTTTTCCTTAGCGGAACCCCCGAGTGCGTGGCTCCGGAGATGTCGTCGGGTGGTTCAGAGAAATCTTGTGGGATCCGTCGTCTTTGGCCCACCATGATTTCTTCATTGCATATGTCCACATTGATCTTGCTTATTGCTTTTCTGCATGTACATGTTAGACGAACAAAGCAATATACATAGTAGCAAGTATGATAAGTTTAATGCACATTAGGACAATGCGGAGTTTAAGTATAAGTGCTAAGGTGATAGCATAAATGTTAGTGATATCATAATGATAAAACTTAATTGAATGACCACAATCAAAAACATAGTTTTGATTTTGGCAACCCGATTGAATTTAAGATAGATAAGCTCATATCACTAAAATGTAAACCAATAGGCACATATAACCAAAGGTATAAGTATAAGTAGAAATGCTATAGTGATAGTATGAAGATTAGTGATAATGAAATGCTAAACTTAACATATTAACCATATTCAAAAACATGATACAATCATTGGGCCAACAATCTCCCCCTTTTTGATTATGGCAAATCGGTTAAGTTTAGTATGGACAGAATAGATGCATGTATCACTAATATACAAAAGACATAAGCAATATCACTGAAAGCATACTACTTAGATTACTTATAAATACATACTTAAACTTACTTCTCCCCCTTTGACATGATCAAAAATAGGCTCCCCCGTACTAAGGGATAAAATGAAATCAATCTCAAGCATAAAAATCAGAGCATGGGAAACTTATAGACAATCATGATCAAGATATACTAATAAAAAATAATGGGAGAAGGGTGTAATGACAAGTTTATAAAGCTACATTACCAATGTAGAACATCAAATTTTAAAAGAAGCATGTCAAAACACAATATAGTTGGTAAAACAAATAAAATTGAAAACAGTCAATAAATAGTTTACCAACTTGAAATCCAAGAAAGGAGCTCCAAAACATAAAATGATATGAAATATTAATCTAGTTTTGGAAGAAAATTATGACATAAAGGATTTTAGTCAAAAGCCATGATGATTAGATAACTGCAAAGTAATTGATATAGAATAATCTTATTATTTGCAAAATCTATATGCTTACCCAAGTTCATGCATTTGAACTCAATTACCTTATCATGCAATATGAATACCCTTTTAGATAAACATGAAGGTAAAGGAGAAAAATACTTGAGAAGGAGAAATTCAGTCGACTTGAATGCTCCCCCTCAAAGTATTACCAATATAGATAAACAAGAATTTTAGGTAAGTCCTCAATAAGAAAAGCCAAATCAATTAAGCACATAAGGAAAGCCAAAACAATGAAAGTACAATAGTCATCAAGATAACATATGAAAGTTAATATTTAACAAGATGACTTATTTAACCGATAGAAAAGAGAGAGATAAATAATAAAGACACTTGTATACACTCTCATAAATCCTTCACAAATAAAAATATCATGACCTCAATCAATAGGATATGAAATAGAAGAAAATATGGGTCCATGATGAACTAGGTATACGACATATTACAGGGTATAAATGAATTGAATCAATTAATTTGCTCCCCCTCAAAATATGCATCTAGTTCTAAAGCACTTATAGCATAAGATATATAACTAAAAGATTTGGGGGTAAATCAACTATGGATTTCTTCCCCTTGCTCAATGCATATAAGGCTATAATATCGTCAAAAGACGAATAATGCCATCTTTAGTCAAGAGAAGATATCCAATTAATAGCCGCTAAAGATGAAAAATCAAAAGAATATTCCTAATTAAGCACGTATAATCAAAAGATTGCATACATTAATCTATATATAAGGATCTCATATTTAAATATGATAGATCAATGTATGTTATCCTTTGAGAAAATGTCATCATGAAAAAAAAATAAAGTCAATTAAGAACAATCATGATGATAGACAGAATATAGATAAAAAATAAAATAAAAATAAAACTCAAACATCATGTCCATGATTATCTAATTAAGAAAGAATCAACCAATTTATTACTTTACATGGACTAGATATGTTTCACCATATATGTACCCATCAACGGGTAAAATCCAAACCTTGCTAATGGTAAATAATAAACCATAAAGTTCAAATAGCAAAGGCCCATATGTGGCAATCCATGAGTAGTCAAAGTAGAGTAATAAATTAGTTTGATAATCACATAATAAGATAATATAGGACTACTCAACCATTATGATCTTTTATCAATAAAAATAAACAAGTTAAACATGATCCAACAAATCTCATAAAGAAAATCCTAAACCCATATTTATGATAAAATCTCATAAATTAATAAAAAATAAGGAAAAGAGTCATTCTCATTTAAATGATTGCAAATATAATCAAGAAGAGATCTAAATGATAATACGATAAAATCATAACTCAAAAGTGAGAAAAATTTAAGAGATACATGCTAATGACTAATAAGGAAGGAGACTTAAAGAAAGGAATCACAAACCTCCAAGAGAAACAAGGTCTAATCAAAACTTTGTAAAACTAGTTTTAGAGAACAAACATATGTATCTAAAATAGGATACAAATTACATTTAGAAGAATCACATATCTTGTTTATGTAAACTAGCATATCATATATAGATTGAAAAGAAAAACAATAGCTAGATGAGGAAAGTGAACCAAATTATATAGCTTAACAATATATCATAAATAAGCATGCTACATAACTAATTAGAATTAATGAGGTAGACCATTAGCAAGATAAATGTGCCCATTTAATCTTAAGTCACTAACACTAAAGATACTTGCTCAAGCATAGAGTTCACAAAGAGGACAATACATTTTGAATGAACAAAATGATTTAGACTCTTTACTAAGCAAGGATAAGAGCATAAGATGACAAATAAATGAATTAATCTCTTATCAAGTATATGCCAAAAGAGATATTCATGAAAACATAATAAAATAAATCTCTTTGCCAAGTATTGAGATTAACCCAAGATAATGAAATGATAGATCGATCTAGAGAATGCAAAATACAAGTGTATTCTCTAGAAATGGAAAAATCTCAACACAAAAGCTCAAACCATAGTAGCTAAAGTCATAAGAAATATGATGTATCAATTACATGTATTCTTATGTGCTACAAAAACCATTGGACAACAATAATTCAAAAAGAAGTATAAATCCAAGGAATGAGTAAAGAAATATCATTAAGATCAAGAAGGCTAAATGCTAAAGATATCAAGAAGTACATTTTTCAAAGAGCCTTCATAGTGCACCATAGTAAATTGTAAAGATACAGACTAGAAAATATGCACTAATTAAGGAGATAGATTTAACATGCAAGGTAAAGCACGAAACTATGTGATCCTTAATAGAACATCCATAATTAGTCATGAGCAAAATATTAATAAACATTTTCTTTCAACATCCTAACTTAAAGGTATAAAACAAATAAATATCAAAAGTTAGGAATCATTTATATATATGACACTATATATATCACGAATAGGCATACATGAAAAGATCAAAAATTAATTAAGAACATGTATCCATAATGCCAACCAAAAAGTCAAGAAGATATCATCAAAAGAAGACTTTAAGGAAGAAGCTAATTGATTCAAGAAGAACAAATTTGGTCAAAGGAATCAATATCTAAGGTATGAGATAATCACAAGTTTGAAGGTAACAAGTATATTTAAATACTCTTCAAGTCAATATAAAACTATAGCTTAATTCATATGCCCACATAAAGATATTTATACAAAAAAATATCAACATAAGAAATACATGATCTACATGTAAATGGAAATTCTAATGAATATAGTCATGTATCCTTAATAAATGTTTGAAAAACTATCACAAATTCAAAACACATATAAATAAGCTTTATTAGGCAAAGACATAATTGATTCATAAGAGGTTTAATCAAAATAAAATTTGAGAATCAATAATGAATATATTATGTGAGCACAAGGTTAAAGTGAAAGTATAAGTATATACTTGTCAAGTGATAAGAAGCTTGTGTTAAACACATATATTCACAAATACCGATTAAGATAAATATGACATATAAAATACAAACCGACAAGAAGTAACTATTTCAAAAACTTTAAAGACGGAGAGTTAAAATCATATTAACTCAAATTAAAACCAAGCTCCTATGGACTAGTGTGATATGCATGCTTTATAAATAAAGAATAAGAATAGCGAGCATGCATGTATAAATGTGTCATACTAATAGAAAATGAGTGATAAACTACATAGTGTGAACTAATCATTTAAGCCGAGTAACTAGTCATGCTAGATAAAAGAATTAATAAGAAAATTAACTAAGCATGCTAGTATTATATCTCACATTGATTTATATAAAAGGCAACTAAAGGATATCAATGTGAGCTAGTAGCAAGACATCAAGAGAAACATGCTAGATTCTACAAATATAAACAATTTAAAGAGAATCGTTTAGCATGTTACCAAAGTGGCTCTAGTGGCCATGCTTGTGTTGGTGCAATTGCTTGGAAGATGACATTTGAGCTTTGCAACCACCAACATGCTCGTCGGTGCTATGTTCTGATACAAGAAGCTTCACCTACAACATTAGATAAAGACTTTGGTATCCAAATAAACTTGGATCCACATTTATTAGCTTAAGGGACCCATATAGCACTTACTCTAGCATTGGTAGTAAAGGTCCTACGAATAGGGCATGTAAAGCTCATGTGTCCAATACGAGAGCAATAAAAGCACCTAATGCTAGTGTGTGCACATGTATCAGAATGAGCATGGTTATGAACATATGACATACTAGAATGATGAATATCTCTAGAGTGAGCATGAAAAGATTTTGTTTTAAGAATATTATGTTCTAATAGCAAATCATCTTGCAAACAAGTAAGAGAATCAAATTTAGCATTTAAAGCATAATTCTCTTTTTCAAATAAAGCAATTCTAAAAATAAAATTATTATTTTGTTTCTTTAAAGAATCAATAGAAGAATCGTGCAAAGAAGTTAACACAAGCGTTTGACTTTTAAGATCTTCTATAGATGAGGAAAGAGATTTGATTTTCAAGATTAAAGCCTCATTCAAACTCTTTAAAGAAACACATGATGAGTTTTAAGAATCAAGTCTAGATAATAAATTATTGTTTTCATTTCTCAAAAACTCATTAGATTCTTCTAAATGAATAACCTTTTCTGAAAGTTCTTCATTTGTAGAATGAAGGTCATCAAGAATCTATAAGGATTGGTTAGCCATGGCTTTCCACTTAGAGCATTTCTTGTATTTAGAAGAAACATGATTGTCCATGCTACTAGAAGTAAAACCCTCTTTATCGGAGGAAGAGAAGGAATATGATGCCATAGAAAAATTAACAAGGATCTACTCTAAGGATGTTAAGCCTAACAATAGAGTCCTTGCTCTGATACCAATTGTAGGAACACTAGAGGGGGATGAATAGGGTCAAGCTAACTAATCAAGCACTTAGCACAAGCTAATAGGCAATTTAAAAATATAAGTGCAAGAGAAGAAGCAATAACAATACCGACACACGATATATCCTGGTATCCTCCCAAGGGGCAATCCAGTCTCGGAACTCTCTCCGGCTTTAATCTACTATTTGAGTAAATAGTTACACACGAGTTTGGATCCGAAGAACTTGCCAACTTCTTACACGAGATCTTTAGTCCGAAGGCCTCTCCGACTTCAACCGAGAGTTTGGATACGAAGACTCTCCAACTTCAACCTTTCACAATAGGTTTTGATCTCCTTATACAACAAGATGAAGATCTTACTTTTCAACTCAATAACTCTAACACAATTTGTGGATGGCAAATGAAAGCTTTGTAGAGTTGTTTGTGGATGGATTTTGGTGGTTAGAAATTTTTAGGCTCAAAGCATCAACCTTGAATGAAGGGGTTCAGGCTATTTATAACCAAAGCATTGAAAAGAGCTCAAAGGCAACTTTTCAGTCAGCGAACCGGCATGCCGTCGGTATGAACCGGCATGCCGTCGGTATACCGGTCTGGAATACAACGTCTAGAAATATAGCCATTGGGATCATTAAGTGCTCGAAATTCGACCGTTAGAATTTCAACGTTACTGAATCGGTATACCGTCGGTATGGACCGGCATGCCGTCAGTATACCAATTTTGTAGACAGAAACTTTCTGTGAACAAAATCGGTATGCCGTCGGTATAGACCGGTATATCGTCGTTATGTCGATTTTCATCCGAAAATGATCCTGGGCTAATATCTACCCTAGCTTTCGATTTTGCCATCCATTTTTTGTGTTTACAATTATTTCTAAGACTCATTACAGACTCCAGATATACTATAGTAGGTGCAGGCTTCTTCAGAGTCTTGAAATGATGATGGCATGGCATGGCTTCTTTTCTTGATAGATGTTGGCTTTTTTCCTTAGCAGAACCCCCGAGTGCGTGGCTCCGGAGATGTCGTCGGGTGGTTCAGAGAAATCTTATGGGATCCGTCGTCTTTGGCCCACCATGATTTCTTTATTGCATATGTCCACATTGATCTTGCTTATTGCTTTTCTGCATGTACATGTTAAACGAACAAAGCAATATACATAGTAGCAAGTATGATAAGTTTAATGTACATTAGGACAATGCTGAGTTTAAGTATAAGTGCTAAGGTGATAGCATAAATGTTAGTGATATCATAATGATAAAACTTAATTTAATGACCACAATCAAAAGCATAGTTTTGATTTTGGCAACCCGATTGAATTTAAGATAGATAAGCTCATATCACTAAAATGTAAACCAATAGGCACATATAACCAAAGGTATAAGTATAAGTATAAGTAGAAATGCTATAGCGATAGTATGAAGATTAGTGATAATGAAATGATAAACTTAACATATTAACCTATATTCAAAAACATGATACAATCATTAGGGCCAACAGTACACCCTTGTCTTGGGATGATGTTGGAGAGCGAGCTTTATTGGGACTTGAGAATGGTTATAGATGCAGCCGAGAAGGTGAAGCTCATCAGAGACCGGATTCGCGTAGCGCAGGACAGACATCGGCACTGGGACCGATAGCCACCGCAGACCTTTGGAGTTTGAGGTACAGTTTAGGGATAGGATTAGAATTAGGAATTATTTAGTTTATGATTTTGTTTGATCATGTTTTAATATATTAGTAATTGAGGACCTTGTTTAGTGATTAGGTTGGAGATCTGGTTTTCTTGAGGATATCTTCGACACGTGGTACGATACGTTTTCGTAGAGGTGGGAAGCTTAGCCCGTACTTCATCGGACCTTTCGTGATCAGCGAGAGAGTCGGTGATGTGGCTTACAGGCTAGACTTGCCACCTGCACTAGTGGGAGTCCATAACGTATTCTACGTGTCACAGCTGAGACGGTATGTGGCAGATCCTAGCCATGTATTCGATCACTCATAGATTGAGGTGGGACCTACTCTTAGCTATCCAGAGCAGCCTGTGGAGATTTTGGATCGTCGAGAGAAGGTTCTGAGAAACCAGGTGATACCCTTGGTTCGCGTCGCATGGAGGCATCATTCTCCAGGAGAGTCTACCTGGGAGCGGGAGGATGAGATGCACGAGCGATAAACATATCTTTTTGGACCTTGAGGTATGATTGTCTATCCTTCTCATCAGTTCAGTTTTGCCTTTCAATTTCGAGGACAAAATTCTTTTAAGGAGGTTAGATTTGTCACTACCATATTTTAGTCTTGAGGGTATTTTGGTCATTTTAATTTTTGTGAATTATTTTATTAATTATTGCATTGGTGTTGTGATTTTTGACTTTTGTTATTTGTGACTTTAGAAACTAGCCTAGAGTTTGACTTTGACTTTAGTGACTTAGTTAGCATGGTGTGGGACCCTAATGTGACTTAAGTTAGTCTTAGTTGACTCGAGTGTGGCTAGGGTTCATGAGAGGATTGGGAGAGTTATGTATTTTGGACTTATAGCTAAGGGGTTGTGCTAGCTAGCTTATGAACTTAGGCTCACGCCCATTTACATAAAACCCTAACCCTAATCCCCTACATGGCCGGCCACCACAGCCCATTTTTAACCTAATTTTAGCCTATATAATGTCTCCTCATAACCACTTGCCTCTTTTAGAAACTTTCCTTTAGGAAACCCTAATTTTTTTCCCCTTTCATCATTCCTCCACCAAATTGATCCCAATCTCTTGCATTTGAATCCAAACCTGGAGTAGAAGAAGAAGGAGGCTAGCTTGCAAGGAGGAGAGCTCATTGGGATATAGCTTAAGGAAGGAGACTTCACTATTTGGGGCTTTTTCTTGGAGATTGGATCCCTATAGGTAATCCCTACAAATCACATTAAAATCCTGATTTAATTCCATAGATGCATCCATCTAGGTGTCCCCTAGCTGTAGGAAAAGTTTGGTGGAAATTCGTGTTGATTTGGTGTCCGTATCGGACACGTATCTATGTGTATGAGTAGGTGTTTGATGAAATGTCCAAGAGAGGTTTTATTGCTATTTTTTAAAACTATTTAAACAAATTTGTAGATCTATATGTATACTTTGATTTTCGTGAAGGATTGTATGTGTTTTCGTGTCTGTGTCGTGTCCACGAGCAACTGGACACGCTCGCACGCGAGCCGTGCCCATGCCCATGCCCTGCTGTTCGGGCTCTCTGTAGGACACGACACAACACTTGGTGACACGATACTTGGTGGACACGAGGGGGCCATGTCTGCGAACATGCCCTCTGAGCTTCGTGTCAATTGGTGTCGTGCCGGACACACACTTACGCGTGCACTGGTTTTGTACTGTACTGCACGAACACGAGATTCGTGTCTGATACGCGTTTTGTTCACGCGATATGGCTCACATGGACATAGTGCAGAGACACGAACACGTAGCCCTACCCCTGGCGAACACGTGGACATGTGCACGAGGTGTCTCGTGTCGTGTCTACGAGTTCGTGTACTACGTGCACGAGACTGTCTGTGCACGTTTTGGTGTCTGTGTGTGTTCTAAGTTGTAACGCCCCTGTCCCAATATACGTAGGACTAGGAACGTAGACATGACAGCCGTATAATAAATATATGTAAGCTGTAAAATACAGTAGAACCATGACTAATCTCATCCACACAAAATAAATGAATAAAAGATATCATATAATGATAATGAATTGTCTTGATACAATATGTTGGGTGGAGACACATCCGCTACCAACAAAATAAAAGGAAGATGTACATGATATACAAAAGAAATGACGAAGGTAGCAGGATAGATCCAAGACACGTCATCTTCGAATAAATGGAGAAGACCACGACCTCGGCTAGAATACCTGCGGAAGACATGAACACACACCTGGGGAGATAACCAGGTCCTCAGAGGGACGTAACAAGACACATAATATCATGCCAATATAACTGAATAAAAATTGCTCAAATAAATAAGTTAATTGAATTATAACATGGTCTAATACACACCATTGAACTAGAGTACCATCCCCCAAACCAAACAAGGACAGGAGATGGTAAACTAATTCACGATGACGTATCTTTCCATGCTATGAATCCAAAATGGTATCTGGACCCCAGCAAGGTTCAATATCTTCTCATCGGAGTAGTAAGCCACACCTACAACCAAACAAGGACAAGGTGTGGCAAACTAATCCGCGACAAGTTATTGTTCCAAGCCATGGTCAGATACAAGTACCCAAACCAAAAGTACTCATACCTAACGGATAAAGGTAGCCTAACCAGTCTAAGTGTATACAGTTTTAAGAACATCCTCCAACGCATGGGCCCTGGCTAAAATGGGATCGGCATGGTCCCCCCTTGGGGCACCAGAGGCCCAATCAATAAGAGCATAACGTTCCGCAGAACGTCAGTGGCCGTTAGTAATCAATGGGTCATCAACCCCATATCTCCAGCGGAGCATCCGGGTCACAAGAAAAAGTCCATAGTAGCCCATACGCTAAGGAATTGTCCTCTCCGTCCAATGCCTACTATGTTGTATCCATAACAGAAAATCTCTATAACCGCTAAGTCAAACTAGCATGCAATTCTATTAGCGGTTAATCCTATCGTACGACTTATACGTACTGGTGGCTAGCCAATCATGCACGTCCGTGTTCTACATACGACACACAACTTCGTGGTACAACGTGTCAAGGCCAATGGATGTAACACACAAGGTGGTCCCTTAAATCTAGGTTTAATGTGTAAGAAAAATAATATATAGCAGAAAATATAACTGAACAGTAAGTTCTAACAAGTTATGCCATGTATCACAGTTTATTTTGCATGAAGAAAATAATGAATAATGCATGAAATATGAGCTAAAATAAATAAACAGCAAAAGGCAAGGTGTCTTGCCTGGTAGGACGCGCTTGCCTGGTAGGACGCCTGGTGTACTGCAATGATCAAGGTGGCACGAACTGCGACTTCGGTGTAACAACTATGCAAGATGGCTTCTGATGGTGGCACGGACTGTTCTATTGGATCCAGAAGAGTCAAATTAGTTAGGGTGGACATAAGGTAGTACATGATTGGCAATGGGATATGAATAGTGGGACTAGCTACGGACAGGATGATAATCAAAGGAAATCGGCTAAATAATATATATAAGACTTTCGAAAGATATTCATAATACTAGAAAATAATTTTATTAGCTAAAATATGCTTTCCAATAAATACTGCGAAAAATAGGAATTGGTTTTAGGAAAAAAAAACCTCTAAGTTTTAAAATAGAATTTCTAAATAAAAAGAAGAAGGAAAAACTATATTTTATTAGTCAGAGACAATGCAAAAATACTAGAAAATTATTCTATAGTTTGGAAACCATATATTTTTATAGGCCAAAAATATTTTTGAATAAATAATCTAGAATATTTATTGTAGGTTTAAAACTAGATTTGAGATCTATTGGCAAAGTCAAGTCAATTCCACTATTTTTATTACATATATATCTTTTTGCAAAATAATTTATAATAATAATAATAACAATACTAAAAGTAATATCATGATACTATTGTACTAATACATGTACTAAAGTTTTATGTAAATAATAATAGTAATAAATATACCTTTTATCAATAAAAACCCTACATTATAAAATAATGCCAATGTAACAGTACTTAATAATAATAATAGTAATAGATAATAATGAAAATAAAAATACTCATATTGGTAATAATTTTTAAGAAACAGAAAACAAGAACAAAAACAAATAATCACAAAATTAATAAATATAATACCTAAAAATCAATTCGTTAAGCACAAAAATATAATAATAAATTTCCAAAACAAAATCAAAACAAAACAACAGAAGTAGAGCAAGAAAAAGAAAGAAAAGAGAGAAAGAGGTTTAGAGAGTGAGCGAGGGAGAGAGAGGGAAAGGGAAAGTTGTGCCGGTGGCGCGCGAGCACGCGACGGCGGGGGTGCGACCGCTCCGGCACGAGGGGGTTCGGATCTACCTCTACGGTGAGCTGACCGGTGTCGCGCGCAAAGGGCGGTGCTGAAGGCTCTGGTCCCGACGGCCGTCGGCGTCGCCAGAATCGGTGCGACGATGCACGCGGGGCGGTCATCTGACGAGGTTTCTCGACCGTTCCTAGTATGCTGGGGAGGCGGTCTTCTCCCGGGTCGGCATCGCTCCGGGGAAAGGGCGAGGCAGCGTAGCGGAGGAAGTCCGGCGACGCTGCAGGGGGGCCGAGGCGGTCACTGAGGGTGTGGATCGCGGCGGAGAGGGTACGGCTGGTGGCCAGGGCTGCCGCGCCCAGGCGGAGCTCGGAGAGGGCGGCAGCTCGGCGAGGTGTACCAGAGGGCGTTGGCTGCTTACGCCGGCGGTGACGGCCCGGGGAGGTAAGCGGTGGCGGAGGTGGTATGGGTGTTGGTGTTTTATTTGGTGTTTTCCTTTCATTGTGTGTTATGGTCGGGGTTTCGGGATTTTCGACGGGTGGCCGAAGACGTGTGGTCGTGATGGTGTTGGTGGAAGGAGGTGCTGGGAGTCTGGGTTTGGTCGCAGGGACTCGCCTGCCAGGTTTTGGGTCTGTGGTGAGATGACCATGGTGGTCGGAGAGGGTGGTTTGGGACAGTGGTCGGGTTCGGCCGACTATTGGCGGGGCGATCTGGTGGGTTGGGCTGATGGGGGTGTTCATGGTGAGGGATGGTGATGGCAGCGATTTTTCCAGGGAGACGGGTGGAGTGATGTTTGGTGGATGGAATCTGTTGTGGCAAGGATGTCGGAACACCGGGGTGGTCTGTGCTAAGGGGGTGGTGATGATACTGAAGGTGGTGTGGCGATGGATGGTCAGAAAGGAGTTAAGTCGGGGTGAGGGTTACGTCGTATCGGGTGTGTCTGACACGATGGGGACAGAGGTCCGGATCTATAGGACCCGGTAGAGAATAATGTATTTGTACCACATCGAATATAATGGATGAGAAAAGAGGACAACGATACGATGCACGATTTGTGGTGGAGAAATCTGTGGAATAATTGTGGATGAAAAACTTATGGAGGCTCTCCTTATATAGGAGGTGGATCTCCTAGTTTGATAGGATGTAGGAAAATTTAAATCCTTAATAGATAATTTGCTACTAATTTCAATAAATTTAAAACCAATCAAATCCAAATCCAAATTCAATTTAAATCTAATTAAATTCCATCTTTTAGTTTAAAATCAAATAAGATAAATCAAATTTCAAATATAGATATTAATTAAACTATTTAAATAAATCCATAAAATCCAATCAAGATTTAAATTGCCACAATAGTTTCAAAATATATTTTCCAAAAATACTAATAATAATAATTTCAAAAATTATATTATTATTTAAAAATAAACTAATAAAATATTTATGAAATATATATGTATGCACGAAGAATATTATTTATTATTAATAACTGTTATAAACGAAAGGCTTTTATAATTAAAATAGCAAACTTAGAAAATTTTGGTACGATAGCAAGAATAATTATTATATATTATTTTGAAACTATAAAAGTAGAAAAATATTTTTCTAAAAATATGTATGCTCGCACATACACTCGTCGAGCAATTACAAAAAAACAAAATTTTGCGCGCGACATATAATGGAACTACGCGACGTACAAATATAAAATAAAAAATTAGTACCAAATTTATAAAAAAAAAGTAGAAATTTAGAGATTTTACATCTTACCCAACTTAAAAGAATTTCGTCCTCGAAATTAAGAATTTGTAGGGGGATGAGAAGGCGCAAGGGGGTATTGGTGAGGAACAATCATTCACAACGTTCAACAAAACATGCATTAGGAAATCGCGATTTCAATAATGACGATGGTAATCATGGGTTAGCGCAAGAAGGAAAATGAGTAAGGGTTAAGGTTAAAACAAGATAACAGGCAATAAAGAATATTATGGTAACAAGAGAAAATAAATTAGAGACCTTAAAGTTATGGTTTCTTGAGAGGAGGTTGAGGGCACGATTAAGAGAACGAATTAGGTTCACTCCTAAATTAAGCGATTAGAAGGTCATGATAGGGCTGAGAAAAGGACGAGTAGTTTATGATGAAGATATAGCAACATCTAGTGATAACGGTCATAATCGATAGGAAGGCTAGATCAAGTTCTAGTATAACGCCTTCGTCCTTCTAAAATAGGTGAAGGCGAACGCAATAAGGAGTTCAAAGACGATATTATCGAATACGAGTACGTGGTTCAAAGGCGATCGTATAATTTCAAAAGAATCGTCAAGGCAGTCGTGGGTGGCATTCTAAAGGCCAAGTTTAATTATGTTCCACCCACGTAGAACGATAGACAAAAGCGAACCAAAGTGCACTCGGTTGATCAGACCATCATGCACCGGTTCTGATTAGACAATATGTTAGTGAGCGGCCGCTCAATAGCATATTCCTTGATCAAGTTCGATAAAGAATTAGCTTGCAAATACTAGGCTATATTAGCATCATTAGTCAAGATGGTAAAAAAAAACATAGGCACATGAGGTTTTAGGTTAAAAAAAAGCAGAATTGGTTCAACTCCATAAGTCTTTAAGTCATATCCTGTGTTGGTCTCAATTCAGTCGTCCTACAGTCTTCTTGTCCAAGTCCTTGGTTGACTAGATGGGTTAGGATCCTCTAAATTCTAGATTCTAAGTAAACTTGTGAATATAGGTCACAAGGACAAAGGGATTGCTAGGTCATAAGGCATTCTACCCAACTTAAAAGAATTAAACTAATGGTGTTTTGGGACAACAGAGTCATGTCTACCTAGTATGGGTATCTTCCTAACCAATATCAAGCACGAAAGAAGGATAAGAGTTTATGGTAGAGGGGATCAAATAAGATGCTAATCATGGAGTCAAGCGAGAGTTTCGAAATCGAAATCGAGGAAGGAGGTCAAGTATGTGGATGAGATCCTAAACTCTAATCCTATTACGCAGGCTTGCTTGGTACGGCAAAGTAATCAAACAATTTATCTTAACCTGCATGGGCCACCACAAAAATATGTAACGCCCATATCCCAAAATACGTAGAACTAGAAACGTAGACATGCCAGCCGTATAATAAATATACGTAAGTTGTAAAATGCAGTAAAACCATGACTAATCTCATCCACACAAAATAAATGAATAAAAGATATCATATACTGATAATGAATTGTCTTGATACAATATGTTGGGTGGAGACACATCCACTACCAACAAAATAAAAGGAAGAGGTACATGATATACAAAAGAAATGACGAAGGTAGCAGGATAGATCCAAGACACGTCATCTTCGAATAAATGGAGAAGACTACGACCTCGGCTAGAATATTTGCGGAAGACATGAACACACACACCTGGGAAGATAACCAGGTCCTCAGAGGGACGTAACAAGACACATAATATCATGCCAATATAACTAAATATAAATTGCTCAAATAAATAAGTTAATTGAATTATAACATGGTCTAATACACACCATTGAACTAGCGTACCATTCCCTCAACCAAACAAGGACAGGAGATGGTAAACTAATTTACGATGACGTATCTTTCCTTGCTATGAATCCAAAATGGTATCCGGACCCCAACAAGGTTCAATATCTTCTCATCGGAGTAGTAAGCCACACCTACAACCAAACAAGGACAAGGTGTGGCGAACTAATCTGCGACAAGTTATTGTTCTAAGCCACGGTCAGATACAAGTACCCAAACCAAAAGTACTCATACCTAACGGATAAAGGTAGCCTAACCAGTCTAAGTGTATGCAGTTTTAAAAACATCCTCCAACGCATTGGCCCTGGCTAAAATGGGATCGGCATGGTCCCCCCTTGGGGCACCAGAGGCCCAATCAATAAGAGCATAACGTTCCGCAGAACACCAGTGGCCGTTAGTAATCAATGGGTCATCAACCCCGTATCTCCAGCGGAGCATCCAGGTCACAAGGGAAAGTGCATAGTAGCCCATACGCTAAGGAATTGTCCTCCCCGCCCAATGCCTACTATGTTGTATCCACAACAGAAAACCTCTATAACCGCTAAGTCAAACTAGCATGCAATTCTATTAGCGGTTAATCCTATCGCACGACTTATACGTACTGGTGGCCAGCCAATCACGCACGTCCGTATTCTACATGTGACACACAACTTCGTGGAACAACGTATCAAGGCCAATGAATACAACACACAAGATGGTCCCTTAAATCTAGGTTTAATGTGTAAGAAAAATAATACATAGCAGGAAATATAACTGAACAGTAAGTTCTAACAAGTTATGCCATGTATCACAGTTTATTTTGCATAAAGAAAATAATGAATAATGCATGAAATATGAGCTAAAATAAATAAACAGTAAATGGCAATGTGTCTTGCCTGGTAGGACGCCTGGTGTACTGCAATGATCAAGGTGGCACGAACTACGACTTCGGTGTAACAACTATGCAAGGTGGCTTCTGATGGTGGCACGGACAGTTCCATTAGATCCAGAAGGGTCAAATTAGTTAAGGTGGACATAAGATAGTACATGATTGGCAATGAGATAGGAATAGTGGGACTAGCTACGGACATGATGATAATCGAAGGAAATCGGCTAAATAATATATATAAGACTTTCGAAAGATATTCATAATACTAGAAAATAATTTTATTAGCTAAAATATGCTTTCCAATAAATACTGCGAAAAATAGGAAGTGGTTTTAGGAAAAAAAATCTAAGTTTTAAAATAGAATTTCTAAGTAAAAAGAAGAAGGAAAAACTATATTTTATTAGTCAGAAACAATGCAAAAATACTAGAAAATTATTCTATAGTTTGGAAACTATATATTTTTATAGGTCAAAAATATTTTTGAATAAATAATCTAGAATATTTATTGTAGGTTTAAAACTAGATTTGAGATCTATTGGTAAAGTCAAGTCAATTCTACTATTTTTATTACATATATATCTTTTTGCAAAAAAATTATAATAATAATAATAACAATACTAAAAGTAATATCATGATACTATTGTACTAATACATGTACTAAAGTTTTATATAAATAATAATAGTAATAAATATACCTTTTATCAATAAAAACCTTACATTATAAACCCTCCACTTTCAATCATCAATAAGTTTATCTATATGAATGTTATTAGACCTGTCCAAAAAAGTGAAGGAAATCCTTCCATAAGTGACTTTATGCGTGAGGTAATCTCACCAGAGATGCTTGAGTCTTACTTAAATAATGCCAATGTAACAGTACTTAATAGTAATAGATAATAATGAAAATAAAAATACTCATATTGGTAATAATTTTTAAGAAACAGAAAACAAGAAGAAAAACAAATAATCACAAAATTATTAATAAATATAATACCTACAAATCAATTCGTTAAGCACAAAAATATAATAATAAATTTCCAAAAAAAAAAATCAAAACAAAACAATAGAAGTAGAGCAAGCAAAAGAAAGAAGAGAGAGAAAGAGGTTTAGAGAGTGAGCGAGAGAGTGAGCGAGGGAGAGAGAGGTGAGAGAGAGGGAAAAGGAAAAGCTACGCCGGTGGCGCGCAAGCACGCGGTGGCGGGGGTGCGACCGCTCCGGCGCGAGAGGGTTCAGATCTACCTCTACGGTGGGCTGACCGGTGTCGCGCGCACGGGGCGGCGCTGAAGGCTCTGGTCGCGGCGGCCGTCGGCGTCGCTGGAATCGGTGCGACGATGCACGCGGGGTGGTCATCCGACGGGGTTTCTCGACTGTTCCTAGTATGCTGCGGTCTTCGCCCGGGTCAACATCGCTCCGGGGAAAGGGCGAGGCAGCGTAGCGGAGGAACTCCGGCGACGTTGCCGGAGGGGCGAGGCGGTCACTGAGGGTGTGGATCACAGCGAAGAGGGTGCGGCTGGAGGCCAGGGCTTCCGTGCCCAGGCAGATCTCGGAGAGGGCGGCAGCTCGGCGAAGTGTACCAGAGGGCGCTGGCTGCTTACGCCGGCGGCGACGGCCCTGGGAGGTAAGCGGTGGCGGAGGTGGTATGGGTGTTGGTGTTTTATTTGGTGTTTTCCTTTCATTGTGTGTTATGGTCGGGGTTTCGGGATTTTCGACGGGTGGCCGAAGACGTGTGGTCGTGATGGTGGTGGTGGAAGGAGGTGCTGGGAGTCTGGGGTTTGGTCACAGGGACTCGCCTGCTAGGTTTTGGGTCTGTGGTGAGATGACCATGGTGGTCGAAGAGGGTGGTTTGGGACAGTGGTCGGGTTCGACCGGTTATTGGCGGGGCAATCTGGTGGGTTGGGCTGATGGGGGTGTTCATGGTGAGGGGTGGTGATGGCAACAAATTTTCCAGAAAGACGGGTGGAGTGATATTTGGTAGAGGGAATCGGTTGTGGCGAGGATGTCGGAACACCGGGGGTGGTCTGTGCTAAGGGGGTGGTGATGATACTGAAGGTGTTGTGGCGATGGATGGTCAGAGAGGAATTGAGTCGGGATGAGGGTGGTTACGTCGTATCAGGTATGTCCGACACGATGGAGACAGAGGTCCGGATCTGTTGGACCCGGTGGAGAACAATGTATTTGTACCACATCGAATATAGTGGATGAGAAAGGAGGACACCGACACGATGCACGATTTTTGATGGAGAAATCTATGGAATAATTGTGGATGGAAAACTTATGAAGGCTCTCCTTATATAGGAGGTGGATCTCCTAGTTTGATAGGATGTAGGAAAATTTAAATCCTTAATAGATAATTTGCTACTAATTTCAATAAATTTAAAACCAATCAAATCCAAATCCAAATCCAATTTAAATCTAATTAAATTCCATCTTTTAGTTTAAAATCAAATAAGATAAATCAAATTTGAAATATAGATATTAATTAAACTATTTAAATAAATCCATAAAATCCAATCAAGATTTAAATTGCCACAATAATTTCAAAATATATTTTCCAAAAATACTAATAATAATAATTTCAAAAATTATATTATTATATAAAAATAAACTAATAAAATATTTATGAAATATATATGTATGTACGAAGAATATTATTTATTATTAATAACTATTATAAATGAAAGGCTTTTATAATTAAAATAGCAAACTTAGAAAATTTTGGTACGATAGCAAGAATAATTATTATATATTATTTTGAAACTATAAAAATAGAAAAATATTTTTCTAAAAATATGTACGCTCGCACATATTCGCACTCGTCGAGCAATTACAAAAAAACAAAATTTCGTGCGCGACGTATAATGCAACTACGCGACGTACAAATATAAAATAAAAAATCCGTACCAAATTTATAAAAAAAATAGTAGAAATTTAGAAGTTTTACATAAGTGTTTGGACACCTTGTGTCCAATTGTTTGGACACGAGACACTCTGTGTGACACCATATAATGTGCACGACACGTTATCGACCATTAAATTGATGTTTAATTATGTTTCGAATGATAATTTAGGGTTTGCTCCATTTTCTGATACCAAGTTCCTGTTTCTGACTTTTTCAGAGTTTAAAATGAGTTTTTCAATAAATAATGTAAATTGATGTTCATTTGATGATGTCAACATGTATACAATACCTGAGATTGAATGGCATGTGTGGGTTTCATATTGTTTCATGTTAGGTTGTGTTTTGGGTTTTCAAATGTTGGCTGACACTCGAATGCCATGTTCGGATACATATACATTGTTAACTGAATTAGGTTTATTTCATAAAGTAAGTTCACATATGGTTTGATACATTGATTTAAAACTGAGTTTAGGCTTGGATTGAGGTTGATGTCTGAATGCCTTGGTGAAATGTTAGTACATTAGATTTGTAATGTACTTTACAGTAAGTGAAACCTTACAGTAAGTGAAACCTGGGTTGTAGGTTAGTATTAACTAAGATTTATCTAATGTTTTAACTGAGATTTATTGATGATTGAATGACTGACATGCATGTATGATAGTAGGTAATGTAGATACATGATAGGTTATAAGACATGAACTGAATGCATGCATACCCCCTCGCAGACACATTGATCTACTGTGTATATTGCTCATTTACCTATAACCTCAACTGAGTTCCTCTTGAGTTCATATGTTTTATACTGCCATGCTACCCCCTTTCACACATACAACTAAACTTAAACCCCCCTGCTGAAACTGAACCTACATATGCCTGTGCATTGTATTAACTGAACTTGTTAATTGGCTAACCCTTTTGCTTTACCTACACCTTATTGACACCATTGCATACACATTTCTGTTAACCTGTGATAACTGTACACTTTGACAACCATATTGTATAACTGAACATTGCACACATTAAATCTGAACACTATATTTACCTGCACCTTGACACTCATGTGACACCTTGACACATTGATGTAAGCCTTCATGCATTGCCTAAACTGAACCTTATGCAACTGTACACACACACTTGTTACATATAACCTAACCCCCCCCATTGGCACTATACACCATCTCACCTCTCTATCTCTCTAATATATATACATGTAATATATATGTTGATATAATATATGTATGTAGGTAAGTTGGTATGTATATATATATATATATATATATATATATATATATATATATATATATATATATATATATATATATATATATATCTTCCTATAGATATATTGTATGAATATATGCTAAATTGATTATAGGCATATAGCCTATATATGATTTCCTATGTGTATGCCTATATACATTGAGATGGTCTTTACAATGCCACTAGATCTATTCCAATTTACATAAGTTGCCACTTGGCTTGGAGTACACTCCATTTTCCTTCTATTAAAATATTGGGACTCCCAATATTTGATTACAAGAATATTTTCTCTCTCTACCCAGCCTTTGTCCGACAACCTCCGCTGCATACGTCGTCGTGCCCTACCGTACTCTGATGATCGCCGTCCAGCTCCACATCCTCCCATTCGCCACTGCCTGTATCTCTGCCTGTCCCCTTCGACTCCAACACCTCAACTCTGCCTCCAGCACCGGAACACCATAAGCCCCACCACCGAAGCACCCTCCCTACTTCGCTGATCATCACTGGCACCACCCCGATCCCCACAGATCCAACCTAAACCACCACTGCCTCCGTCCCTTCCCTTTACACAGTAACACCAACACACCACAAGCACCAACGATCGCCTTATGCCACCTAGCCACCACCTAGATTTAAACTCCAACCACCACAATAACCACTGCACCATCACTTACCTCTGCGTCCGGCGATCGTCGCGCGCATCCCGCCAAACCTCCAGATCCGATCGCCGTCGTCACGTCTTCAGCCACCAAGCCGACGGCAGGATCGAAGTCAGTCGAGCCCAGATTTGTTAAACCGAGCATCGCCGTTATTGATCTATCCGCCTCGACGGTCAACTACCCCGGCCAAGTCATCGTCGGTGTCGATGTCCTAGTAGCCAACGTTGTGGCCTCTGTCTCCGCCTCCGCGATGGCCGATGCCGTCGAGAACATCGTCGGGGCTAACCGCCTCGCCTGAAGTCGAAGATCGACTAGACCCGTCAACTGCCGCCGGAGTTGATTCGAAGTGTTGCGCTGCCGTGCAGTCAATTCCTCCGCCTTGGTGAGCCGCCGTTGACTTCCTGAGATCCACCTCGAGCTTTGTCCTTCGATCGATGCTAGTTAGATGCTCTCCTCTCTCTCCCTCCTCCTCTTCTTCTAGTTCTTCTGGTTCTTCTTTTTCTTTGATTTCTCCATTTCTCTCCCTTTTGAGATGAAGCAGCGACTGCTTCATTTCCTTCTCTTCGAAGGTTGGTTTTAGGGTTTAACACCTATTGTAGATGAGTTATGGGCTTCAAGCCCAAGCTACTGCTACTCTAATTATATGTGAATTTGAGCAGTTTGGCTTCAAGCCTGGAGTCATTATTTTTAGGTTATTATTTCGTAGGCTGTGGGTTTCAAAGCCCACTGTTGTTGTATGTTTTTCTGTTTTAATTTTTGTGAGCTGGGCTGAGCTTCAAGCCCAACCCGATTTTAGATTAATTATTTTTCTGTGAGCTTAGGCTTATTAAAGCTAGGTCAGATTTATATATGTATTTATATGTACAATATTTTGTATAAGTACTATTAGTATATGTATGTATAAATATTTTGCAATGTTATTTTGATAAATATATTAATTGTTAAATATTATTCTACTAAGAAATATTGTTTCTAAAATTATTTTGGTAACGAGTTTATTCTTGGGATCTCAAAAAGGGATTATCAATATTGTCAAATTTTACTTCTAAAAATATTAGTTTGAACTAATACGAAAATAGTATATTTATGTGCTATGTCAATGTTTTGCCAAAATATATAGATTGCTACGAAGTTATTTCTTAATATTTAGACTTTGTTGATATTGCTTTTAGCTAGCTATTATTCAATAAATTAATTGTTGCTAAAATATAGTTTAAGGTTTTTTTTACTAGTATTTATATTGGTTAAAACCAGAATATATTTGTTATAGTATCATTTATAATATTTTGGTAGCAAATATTCTAGTATGTTTATATTTCAAAATAATAATAATTTATCTAAATAATATTTTACTAGATTTTCTTGCTAACTAGAATAAGTATATGTAGCTACTATATATAGTGAAATTAGTTAGTTAAGCAATATTAGCTAGATTGTTATTTAGAGTTTAACCTATTATCGCCCTATTCTAGCTGGATTTTGAGACATTGATTTGCAAGGTGTCACTCCCCGTTCCCAGAATGCGTATTTTTATACATGTACAACTCATGTGTATTTATTTAGTATTTATCATGTATTGTTCTGTATTTAAATTCCTTTAGTTTCATGTTAATTAATTATCTGCTCTTTAATTTTCATGTTAATTAATTTTCTGCAATTTTATTTCTGTATTCTAATTATCTGTATTTTATTTTTCTGCATTTTATTCCCTGCTTTGGTCTTATTGGGTTCTCGGGCTCATGGGGGGCAACCCGGCCCAACACCCCAGCTACCACCACTCCCCCTATTTAAGCTTCCTCCCTCTTCTCTCTCCTCATTTACTTCTCTTCACCATTACTTCTTCTTCTCCTTCCTCATCACTTCTCCACCTAACCAGCAGCAGCAGTAGGCAAGTACAGACTTGCTTCTCCTTCACCCATTTTTATGGTTCATTTGGCTTCCTCTCATGATCCTGAAAGAGATTAGTTCTTAGCATTTTTGATTCCTATGGCTTGTTTTCTCTAGATCTAAGTTGTAGTATTTTGGCTGTTCATGGGTTCTTGGTCCACCAACTTTGCGTGTATTTTCTCTGGCACTGGAACAAAGGCTCCATAGGACTTGGAGTTTGGGAGCTGTTTCACGCACACGTTCTTACGTGCTTGCGTAAACAGCAGCCCTTCACGCTCGCGTTTGCGTGCGTGTATTTTCAGTCACGCTCGCGTTTGCGTGCGTGTATTTTCAGTCACGCTCGCATTTGCGTGCGTGTATTTTTAGTCACGCTCGCGTTCGCGTGCGTGTATTTTTAGTCACGCTCGCATTTGCGTGCGTGTATTTTTAGTCACGCTCGCGTTTGCGTGCGTGTATTTTTAGTCATGCTCGCGTTTGCGTGCGTGTATTTTCAGTCACGCTCGCATTTGCGTGCGTGTATTTTCAGTCACGCTCGCATCTGCGTACGTGTATTTTCAGTCACGCTCGCGTTTGCGTGCGTGTATTTTTGGTCACGCTCGCGTTGTCTGCGTGAATTTTGAGTCACGCTCCTGTCTTTGTACTGAGTACGTGACTTTTCACGCTCATGTCCCTGAGCTTGCGTGCGTGACTTTTTACGATCACATTGTGCGTGACTTTTGGCGTGCGTGACTTTTTACCCTCACGCTGAGCGTGCGTGCGTGAATCACTTGTCACGCTTTACTTTTCACGCTCACGCTTACCAGAGTGTACTCCTTTTACGCTCACTCCTTCATGCCGGACTTGGCGTACTTTTTACACACACGATTCTTGCGTGACTCTTGGACTTAGCTTAGACTTGTTGGCGTGACTTCCTGACCTGGGTGTTTTATAACTTATTCATTTAATGTTTGCATAATAATTCTCCTATTATATCCTTACGACTTTTATGAACTTGTTAAGCTTAGCATGTTAATGATTGTATAGTAAGTACCCTGTGGCTTGATTGATTCATGATACCCAGTAAGACTGGAACTTGACCTCGAGAGTTATAGACTCGACCCTATTTAATGATAATTGACTTTCATGCCTTGTCACCATTAATGACGATGGTTATCTTGACTAAATTGATCATGCGTTCCTAGTTGGAACTAAGAGACTGGCTAGTCGTCTTATTGAAATGAATGAATGAGACACGTTCATGTTATGAACTATTGTAATCGACTGGCTGATCCCGAATATTGACATACATGCACATGCAGGCTTCAATATATTTATTTATTTATTTATTTATTTATTTTCTACAAAAGAAGTATGTGTACTTTATGGTCAAGGCATGATTACCGTGGTTAGATTTGATTGCTGCATTGCGCTATGTAAGACCTGCAACCTAACCGCACTGGTATCGTTGTAGAGTTGTGCATATCGTACCCCGTACGAAAGTACTCATTTGAATGACCATGATCCACGGCATGGGATTTCACTCAACATAGGGACTATTAAGTTAAATAAAATAATGATTGCATTGAGAGAATGGATTCCCGAGTTCTTATATGGCAGCCTCCTTGGGACGAGTAGTACCCGACGGGCCGGCTGGTTCCCACGGATACTGTAAATCTGCCACACGGGCAAGGAACAGTATCTGCTTTTATTATTATTGTATATTGTATATTGACGGGCGTCCTGCTGGGACTCGTCTAATTTATGCATGGCGCAATTGATTGATAGGATAGACTAGCCTTGCTCGCACATAGTAAGAACTGAGGAATCCCTATTTCTGCATAATTCCAGGATAACTTGGGACTCACAATAGCAAGCCGTAAGAGTTGATTGGCCGTTCAAGATGATTTGTTTGTGTACTGTATCTACTCTGTTACCTAACTGGGGTGATCAGAATGTCAGGACATGACGGGCCAACTTCTGTCCTTGTTTGGTTGGGAGGTTGGTTCGAAGTGTCGTGATGTGATGTGAATCCTAGTAGCAAGCAGAGATCTATTATTATATTCTCTTACTTACTGGTTATGTCCTTCATATCGTCCTTCCTTGTGGTACTTGCTATTAGAGGTCTAACCTCTCTGGTTTTGCATGGCCAGATTTAGAGCCGGTTCCCGAGGATCCAGCGTACTTCTACCTCCAGGATGGTCAATACTAGAGGAATGATCGCAGGAGAACTCGAGTGGGTTCCTTACTTCACCGCTCGTTTGTTATTTACCTTTATACTTAGCCGTTTGGCACCGACATGTTAGTCGGATTGTCTTGTACTTACTTTTGCATAATTGTAATTAAGTCAGACTGCAGCTGATAACAATTGTGTATACTTGCTTTACCATCTGGCTATGTTTTGTAAAGCCAGATCTCAAGAACATTTTGACTGAGCGTTTGGGACGCCTTACTGCTTTATCTTACATGTTCTCTATTTCTGTTTTCTTGCTTGAATGATTGAGACAATAGATGTGTAATGACCACAGAAAGACTCCTATGTAGTATGTACCCCCTCGTCTGGTTAGACAGCATTGATCGTATTATACGGTATTCATCTACCCGTAATACGTAGCTGGCTGAGTCGTTCCCCCCGCTCTCCAGTATTCTGGTTCTGGGGCGTGACAGGACAAATGCAAGTACTTCTATGATTGACTCATTTATCTCATGTTATGTTCTTTTTCACATTGGACACATTGTTACATGATATGGTCTTATACTATGGTTCATGTTCTTTACTTATATATAGGGGAGGGAAAATACTATAGATATGTGACCAAAGTCCAACCTATGACTCATGTGAATAGCTTAGGTCTTACATCGTGCACGTAGGATTCTAAGCCATACCATTACTTGTGTTTCATGATCTTTCCACAGCCGGTCACATATTCTAGTAGCTATTTCAAATCACATGTCAGGATCTTTTGCTACATGTTCATGTTCAGTTTAGATTGTGCATTTACAGTTTCATGTTCATCCTGTTTCATGTTCCTTTTCTTTGTTCATATGTCATACTTGTTTCATTATTATAGATTGTACTTTGCTCTTTTTCTGAGTGGATCATTAACATATTAGGCCAGGGCATGAGGATTGGACTGGATGACTCCTAGAAGATTCTAAAAGACCATATGCAAGTATTATTCTTATAGTTAGTTTTATAAGATAGATGTTCATTACCTTCTTTTAGTGTAGTTGCCGGATTTGTCTCCGGATTCTCTTGTATAAGTTGTACTAGAACATAGTGGCATGTGATATTATTTTAGCACGTGATTAGATGTTGTGATATAATTTTATGATATTACTTGAGTTCTTAGATACCTAGTACAGCTTACTATGTTGCGTCTATCAACGTAGGCTGGACGTGTGCGACTCGTATCCGATTATTTGAGAGCGGATTGTGACACATTTTTAGTGGTGGCCCATGCAGGTCTGTCTAATGGTGCTTAGGATTAAAGTACCATTGGGAGCCTGCGATATAGGAATGATCAATCACAGCTTATGTCGATTGTATGACTATACATATTTACTATTTGAGTTTTCGAAGTATTATTTTCATCTCTATATTATTTTCTAAAATTCTCTAGGGACTAGGCCAAATACTATTTTAGAAGTTTGACCCCTCTTTTAGCAAACCTCTCATCATTGACTAATATCCCCAAGCTCTATAAATTTCTTTGATGGTTTTGTTAGATTATTTAAATTTGACTTCTTTGATCAATTCAAATATTCTATCATAGGGCTCCTAGATTAACTATTTATCCCAACTTGTCTATTTAGTTTTCCCAAACTTTTCATTGACCATAATGAATTATTTCTCAAAATAATTTCGGCATAGGCCAGCATTCCTTAGGTATAGTTCTCTAGAGACAAAAATATTTTCACTAGTTCTTCCACTCAACTTGAAGTCGTACTATTTCTATTAGTCAGAGTCAGGTTTGATCAAATCTATAAGTTTATGTCCTCAATCCATTGAATAGGAAAAGGTCGGAGAACAAATACTCCTATTAATTTTAGTCATTTTTTCTTTACTGGTAGTTGACCCAATGATTCTCAAATACCTAATATCTATAGGACATATACTGCACTGATACACCTCTTTGTTTTCTAAAGAACATATACTTACTTCACTTTCTATGATGATTAGAATAGAACTCGTTTGAATTTTTATAAACTCCTTTGGAATTTCTATGGATAAAGTTGAGAGAATATTCGATAATCTACTATGGCGTGACAGATTCGCACTGCAGTCATTTATCTGGATTATGGAGACCACAAGTTCACTGCAGCCAGCTGCGCACTGGCGAGGCATGGGCTCTAAGTCGAAGTAATTTCAAGTAATCATACATTTTCGGATATTATTAAGGCTATGTTGTAAAATTATAATATTTCGACTTCCTGAGTTGTTCCATCAATATTGGATAAAGTTGATAGAATATCCAACAATCTATCATCATTTTGGGTCATGGAGCCAAAGGTACACTACAGCCAGATGTATACTACACTAGCGAGACATGAACTCTAGGCAAAGTGATCTCGGATATGTATGGTTTTCGGATACTATTGAGACTATATTCGTGTTATGTACAATGTTTGATCTCTTATCACTATTGACAACTTTACCAGAAATTATCTTGATCTATTTAAATTTTGGCCTTATTTAAAATCTTAGTAACTGATTTCATTTTTTCAAAAATTATTTCTATTATCATATGTTTCCTATAGAATTTTCTTTGATTTTTCTAGAACTCGTTAGGACTATTCTTTCAACCCCTGTTGGCCCATTCTCTTTCATGATTTGACTCTGGTGAATTGCATGTATTTTGTTAGTAGTTATATATTTTGATAGCTATATATATATATATATATATATATATATATATATATATATATATATATATATATATATATATATATTAGATACTTGATATACAATTATGGATATATGTATGTATATATGCATATGGTTGATAGCTATATAGATATATGGAAGGAAATATACATAGTTACCTAGCTCATTTCTAAGTATCCATGGGAACTAGCATTTCAATCAGGTTAGTTAGTTAGTTAAGGTAGAGAAAGGTAGTAGAAGAAGGTTTTGAGTAAGCGAGCTAGCAGTAAGTCTGGAGGGAGTTATAGATTATAGAGCTTGTGGTTTATTTTCCTAAATCTGTCATTTGTTATATTTTTCTAAATCTTGTAGTAGTGACTTGATTTTCGTTCATGTTTAAATTTGATTTTTGGAAGAGCTAAATTTTCAAAAAAAATTCTTTGTTTTATTCTTCGTCGTATTATTTCTATTTTATCACTTAGGACCCTGGTAGCCTCAATAATTTTGACCATATTTTTTTACTAACCGTGTTTAAATGATTTAAATTTTAGTCGTAGTCGTGATAGTTATGCCTAAACGATTTCTTATTTGACTTAGTTCACAATTTTATTCTTGATTATATTTAGAATTTAATTATGGCTATATCATTTTGGTACTATTTGTACTATGACTAAATTTTGATTTTGATTATGGTTAGAGTTTAATCATGACAAATTATTTTTGTATTATTTTACCATGCCTATATTTTAAACTTTGATCACTTCTAGACCATCTTGATTCTACTAGTCGTACCTAAATTTTGATTTAATGATTAACTAATTTTAATCATTTTTGAGTTTTCGTATTTGGTTATTCTTAATCATACTTATTGAACCATTTGAAATTTCAAGGACGAAATTTTTGTAAGGTGGGTAGATTTGTAACTACCGCAATTTGGAATTTCTACTTTGAAAATTTGGAGTTATAAAATTCTTTTCTTGAATTTGAAATTCAATTTTTCGAAAAATAATATTATGATTTTGGGAATTTATAAAATTATTTTCAGATTTATTAATTTAATTCAAATTCTGATTATTATTTAATTAATTATTGTTACTTCAGAATCATTTTATGTAATTATTTGCCTACCAAGCCCTGGGCTTGGATTGTGGGCCTAAAAGCTTTGGGCTATGGAATGTCTATCTAATAGTTAGTCTAATTATTTGATTATTTGCTAATTAATTAATAGTATGTAATTAGTTATTAATTATTAGATCAGTTAGTAACTAATTATTAGTTAGTGGTTAGTTAGTCTTTACTATGGCCCATAGATCTATTACAATTTACATAGTTTGCCACTTGGCTTGGAGCACACTCCATTTTTCTTCTATTAAAATATTGGGACTCCAAATATTTTATTACAAGAATATTTTCTCTCTCTCTACCAAGCCTTTGTCCGACAACCTCCGCCGTGTGCGCCGTCGTGCCCGGCTGTACTCTAGTGACTGCCGCCCAGCTCCACCTCCTCCCATTCGCCACTGCCTGCATCTCCGCCTGTCCCCTTCGACTCCAGCACCTCAACTCTGCCTCCAGCACCGGAAAACCATCAGCCCTACCACCGGATCACCCTCCCTACTCCGCCGACCATCACTGGCACCACCCCGATCTCTACAGATCCAACTAAAACCACCACCACCTCCGTCCCTTCCCTGTACACAGTAACACCAACACCACCACAAGCACCAACGATCGCCCTATGCCACCTAGCCACCACCTAGTTCTAAACTCCAACTACCATAATAACCACCGCACCATCACTTACCTCTGCATCCGGCGACCACCGCGCGCATCTCGCCAAACCTCCAGATCCGCTCTAGATCCGGTCGTCGTCGCCGCATCTTCAACCACCAAGCCGACGGCAGGATCGGAGTCAGCCAAGCCCAGATTTGTTAAACCGAGTATCGCCGTCGTCGATCTAGCCGCCTCGACGGTCAACTACCCCGGCCAAGTCATCGTCGGAGTCGCTATCCTAGTAGCCAACGACGTGGCCTCTGTCTCCGCCTCCGCGGTGGCCGCTGCCAACGAGAACACTGTCGGGGCTAGCCGCCTCGCTTGAAGTCGAAGCTCGACTAGACCCGTCAACTGCCGCCGGAGTTGATTTGAAGTGCTGCACCGCCGTGCTATCTATTCCTCCGCCTTGGTGAGCCGCCATTGACTTCCCGAGCTCCACCTCGAGCACTGTCCTCCGATCGATACTAGGTAGCCGCTCTCCTTTATCTCTCTCCTTTTCTTCTTCTTCTTCTGGTTCTTCTTTTATTCGATTTCTCCATTTCTCTCCCTTCTGAGATGAAGCATCGACTGCTTCATTTCCTTCTCTTTGAAGGTTGGTTTTAGGGTTTAACACCTATTGTAGCCGGGTTATGTGCTTCAAGCCCAAGCTACTGCTACTCTAGTTATATGTGAATTTGAGCAGTTGGGCTTCAAGCCCGAAGTCATTGTTTTTAGGTTATTATTTCATGGGCTATGGGTTTCAAAGCCCACTGCTGTTGTATGTTTTTCTGTTTTAATTTATGTGAGTTGGGTTGAGCTATATTAGTATATGTATGTATAAATATTTTGCAATGTTATTTTGGTAAATATATTAATTGTTAAATATTATTCTACTTATAAATATTGTTTCTAAAATTGTTTTGGTAACGAGTTTATGCTTGGGATCTCAAAAAGGGATTATCAATATTGTCAAATTTTACTTCTAAAAATATTAGTTTGAACTAATACAAAAATAGTATATTTATGTGCTATGTCAATGTTTTACCAAAATATATAGATTGCTATGAAGTTATTTCTTAATATTTAGACTTTGTAGATATTGCTTTTAGCTAGCTATTATTCAATAAATGAATTGTTGCTAAAATATAGTTTAGGGTTTTTTTTACTAGTATTTATATTGATTAAAACCAGAATATATTTTCTAATATCATTTATAATATTTTGGTAGCAAATATTCTAGTATGTTTATATTTCAATAATAATAATAATTTACCAAAATAATATTTTACTAGATTTCCTTGCTAACTAGAATAAGTATAGTTAGCTACTATATATAGTGAAATTAGTTAGTTAAGCGATATTAGCTAGATTGTTATTTAGAGTTTAACCTATTCTTACCCTATTCTAGGTGGATATTGAGACATTGATTTATAAGGACAAAGGCAAGTACTTCTATGATTTAACTCATTTACCTCATGTCATGTTCTTTTTTATATTGGACACATTGTTACACGATATGGTCTTGTACTCTGGTTTATGTTCTTTACTTGTATCTGGGAAATGGAGAATACTACAAATATGTGACCAAAGCCCAACCTAGGACTCATGTGAATAGCTTAGGTCTCACATCGTGCACGTTGAATTCTAAGCCGTACCATTACTTGTGCTTCATGATCTTCCTCTAGCCGGTCACATATTCTAGTAGCTATTTCAAATCACATGTCAGGATCTTTTGCTACATGTTCATATTTAGTTTAGATTATGCATTTACAGTTTCATGTTCATCCTGTTTCATGTTCCTTTTCATTGTTCATATGTCGTACTTATTTTATTATCATAGATTGTACCTTGCTCCTTTTCTGACTGGATCGTTGACAAATTAGGCCAGAGCATGAGGATTGGATTGGACGACTCCTAGAAGATTCTAGAAGACCAGATGTAAGTATCATTCTTATATATTAGTTAGTTTCATAAGATAGATGCTTATTACCTTCTTTTAGTTTAGTTGCCTGTCTCTGGATTCTCTTGTATAAGTTGTACTAGAACATAGTGGCATGTGATATTATTTAGCACGTGACTAGATGTTGTGATGTGATTTCATGATATTACTTGAGTTCTTAGATACCTTGTACAACTTACTATGTTGCGTCTACCAACGTAGGCTGGACGTGTCCGACTCGTATCCGATTATTTGGGAGCGGATCGTGACACCTATTAAACTCAGTACTACTAAGCACAGAATAAGGCATTTACTGCTCTATCATCGAGACTATATTGCTTCTTCTCTAGGTCAGTTTATTTGTCTTTAGACTTTGTAGGACCCAGTTTCTAAAATGAGGATAATTTTAAAATTTTGTAATTATAATTATTTAATAATGATATTTAAACCATATTATGATTTTTGGTGATTTTAGTTATTTTTAAAACTATTTAAAACCACGACTTGTGATTTTGATGCTTTGTTAGTGCAACCTTAGAGATTACTTAACCTAGAGACTAACCATGATCATATGAGCCTAGTCATAGGTTTAGAACATCAAGTTAGGACTTTTTAGCCTAAGGGGTATTTTGGTAATTACTAGGAATTATTGGATTTATGTGAATTATTATTATTTAATTATTGTCATGAGAGTCCCTAACCTAGTTTACCCTAATCTGGAGGTTAGCCACTAACCTAGAGACTAGAGGATGGATATTGCATATTAGTCAAGGTAGAAAAATATCTAGATATTTACTTTTGTGATAATTCTTGAAAACCTAAAGATCTAAGCTACCTTTACATAGAAGTCAACCATCCTTAACTTGGAAGCAACCCAAGGACACCCCCCCTTGTCTTGGCCGGCCATAGGGCACCCCCCATCCTATTTAGTCACTACCCATCTCATTTACATATCCTTTTACATTTCATTAAACCTTGAAATTCCCATTCCTTCACAAGAACATAACTTGATCATTTTTTTTTATCCAAATCACCTCTAGTCTTTTGCATTGAGACCCTACAACATCAAGGGTGCTAAGGGAGGCTACCAATCAAAGTTTCACAAGGCTAGGACATCACCAAGAGAAGTGGACACCCCTCATATTCTAGGCTTTTCATTGAGTTTTCACTCAATAGGTAATTACCCTCAAACCTTGTTAATACTGTGATTTCTCTTCATAAATGCATGCATATAGGTATACCCTAACTGTGGGTCAAGTTTGGTAGGAAGTAGGTTTGGTTTGGTGTCCGTATCGGACACGTATCCTAGGTTATAAAACCATGTTTGATGAATTGCCCCAAAGGTTTTGACTTCTGTAAAATGTAGAACAAATTGCATTTTCAGGTAGCCCTAACCTTGCTAACCCTAAACCTAACTTACTGAGCACGAATCCGAGTCGTGTCCGTGTCCAAAATAGACACGAACTCACTGCACGATGCACACGAGCAGTGCCCTGCTACCACGCTGTTCGTGCTAACTGTACAGAGCACTAGGACACGTAAAATTTGACATGGACACGGGGGCAATGTCTGCGAACATGCCCCCAAAGTTTCGTATCACGTCGTGTCGTGTCGAGTGAGAAATCGCACTCGCACGGGTCACAGACTGCACGCACAGACCCAATTTTTCACTTGGACACGGCCTTCGTGTCGTATCTAGACACCACGTGGACACCTCGTGGTGACACGAGTGTGTAGCCCAACACGTGGGCTACACGTGGACATGACCACGAGGCCCCACGTGGCTCGTATCGTGTCCATGAGACACGTGCACCGCTGCACGACGCGGTGCCAAACCGCGTGTATCAGTCGAGTTTTCTCGACTGATACGGACCTCGTGTCGTGTCCTGGAGTGACGTGGACACGGGGCAGGCACTTGGACACGTGCACAACCCCCAGGCGCACCTTCTTGCACGAGCACGAGACACGTGTGTGCGTGTGTCGTGTCCTAGAGCTAGGTGCACACGTGCACGACGCAGTGTTTGCGTGCGTGTGTCAGTGTTTACCTGTTTAGGTTTTTAGAGGGTTGGACACGTCGTGCCGTGTCTAGACTTTGTGTCAGGCACCCTAGATGCTAGGGGACACTGTGGGACACGATTACCAACCTTGGGTTTCGGGCCTTAGGTCATTTTTGACTCGGATTTGGGTTTACCCATTGATCGAGTGCACAGTGCACTGGGGTTCAGATATTGGTTTTTTTTTCCAGATTTTGTAATCCATTTTCAAACTGATTTTTATGTATAAATATATGTAAAATTGTGTGTATATATATTGTATATATGTATATATGTATATGAGTGTGTGGATATATGTGTATGTGTATGTGAGTGTATATATGTGTATGTATAGGTATGTGTGGGTGTGTGTATATATTTATGTATGTATTGTGTGTGTGTGTGTGTGGTTCCAGAAATCAGAGAACACACCCCACACACACACTCCCACATCTCTCTCTCTATTGTTCTCTCTCTCTCTCTCTCTTTATATATATATATGTATGTTGTACATATATATATATATATATATATACATATATATATATATATATATATATATATATATATATATATATATATATATATATATATATATATATATCTACATATATATATATATATATATATATATATATATATATATATATATATATATATATATATATATAAATATATATATATAGGTTATGTATATATATAGGTTATGTAGATATATATATATGGTTATGTAGATATATATATATATGGTATATATTAGTATATATATTTTGATATATTTGTATATATATATATATATATATATATATATATATATATATATATATATATATATATATAGATATATATATATATATATATATATATATATATATATATATATATATATATATATATATATATATATATATATATATAGTTATGTATATATATAGTTATGTATATATATGTGATACTATATATATATATATATATATATATATATATATATATATATATATATATATATATATATATATATATATATATATATATATATATATATAAAATATATATATAGTTATGTATATATATGTGATACTATATTTTTTAGATATAGGTTTACATAGAACCTATAAGTTACTGGCCTATGGGTTATAGACATTAGCCTATGGCCATTAGGGGCTAACCCTAATTGACCTAATGACCCATGACCTAACTAGTTGACCCTTGTTTGACTAAAGTTGACCAAAGTCAACCTTAGGTCAAACTTGACCTAGTTAACCTAGATTTGACTTAAAATAACCTAGAATGACTAGTTTGACTAAACCCTAGACTATTAAACTAGTTGATTTATGTTTGACCATATGGTTATGAGGATAGTCCTATGTAATTTAAGATATGTATGGGGTTAAGTGGGATAATTAGGAGTTGTGTCATGATTGGGTTAGCCCTATGGAGTTGACTTAGATTGTTAATGGTTGACCCTTAACCTAATGACCTTGTGACTAGTCTATGTTGACCAAAATCTTAGTTAGTCTAAGTTTGACCTATATTTGACTAACCTTGACTTGCTTGACCTTGTTTGACTTAGTTGACTTCTTATGACCTAGTATGACTTAAGTTGACCTAGTTTGACATTGGTTGACCTAACTTTGACTAGTTTGACCTGGTTTAACTTTTTAACTTGACCAGAGTTGACCAAGAGTTGACTTTGGCCTAGATTGACCTAGAATCATGTAGTATGCATTGTATACTCTATTTTTACCATTGTGGATATATTGTGACCTGTTTTACTCTAAATAGGACTTTGTGACACCAGTTCGGACATCTATTCATATCAGTCATACAGGGTGACAGGCGAGTACATTCTCTGATCATTTCATACTTGTTAGGATTTATATTCTTGCTCTAGATTACTTTACATGATGCTGTCACGTTATTATCACGGATTGGTACTATATGGATCTTGTCATGCGATGTTATCCCCCTCGGGGTGCATCAAATACAGTTATCATGTGCTTTTCACGAACATCTTGTATTTTATGTACACCGCTTTCATGTATACTCTTGTGCAATCTTGTACTCTCATGATCACGTGAGCAAACATGATAAAAACCTCTTGTGCAAAGTAACGTAACTTGACTGGATCCTTGTGTATTAATTGGGGAGGGTGAGTAGGAAATGGTTATGTGATCAAAATCCCATCTTGTGAAATCTTGTGAAATCATGTATATGTCCATGGTACACTCACGTATGATGGAGTTACCCTTGCATTGTCCTAACCCGTTTATATAACCATCTCATGCTCTAAATCACAGGTTACCTACAGTTCTTACTTATCATATATATAGATATTTCCAGTTATCAAATCTCTCTCGTTTATATATATATTCTTTACAGTCCATGTATCTTACTCTATGCATGCTTTACATTTCCCAACATGATATGAACTGCGTGAGATGTATTGTGCTCGTTCCTGTCCTGACTGGACCTGTTAAAAATATTACAGATGATGATGGTGACTGTCCTACCTTCTATGGGACACATGAGGGTGACCTTCAGGAGCCTGAGGAGCATCTAGCTCAGTAGAGGGTGCCTAGTCTAGTCTAGTGTTTATAGGTTTCATTTTGTATCGGATTGTTCCGATTGTTAGTTGTGACTTAGTTATATTTCAGGTCTTGTACTTATTTGTGTTGGACATCTACTTTGTGTGGTGTGATAACTCTATTTATATTCAGTTTCTTCCTTTCATCTGATTCCATATCATGTTCTATCTTTCCTAGACTTGTGTTTGAGATATAGAGTTGAGATGTTATGTTATACCTCCGTGTGGAGATGGCAGGTTTATATATCTTATTGTTAGATGTTAGATGTTATAGATAACCTATACAGCGTTCTACCACCGACACTGCGGCGTAGGCTGGACGTACCCACGTTCTCGTGCCCCTAATCAGGGTACGGGTCGTGACATATTTTTGTGGTGGCCCATGCAGGTCTGTGTCGCAATTAGTACGATCTCGTAATGGTGCTCGACTTAGAGTACTAATTACGAGCCTGCAATTAGGACGTAGGACCTAGGACATGATAGGAGTTTCTCAATCACACCTAGAAAATTTTTGATCTTTTGATTATCATGATTACTCTCCTTGTATTAAATTAACTGTCCTTCTTTGATAAATCTACTCATGTGCCATATTGATCTCCTTGTTTCAATTCGTCTCCAGGATGACGAAGACGCATCCGCAGGCTACTGGATCGAGTAGTTTGCCCGAGAGATCTGATCAGGCCGAGGAGGAGGTTCATGAGACTGCCCCCAGTGATTCCACTATCCCGGAGACCCCGGCAGTTGCACAGGGAGGTCCACTACCTCCACCCCAGAGGGTTTCGGCCGTTGTTCCAGGGATACTGCCGCCACCACCACCGATACCGACGGATAGACATCATATGTCCCTTCTCCTTCAGCAGATGATGGAGACTCAGCGGGCCCAGGCAGAGGCATCGCAGCGCCAGTCGGAGACGTCACAACCGTCAGATTGAGATGCTGAGGCAGAGCATGGAAAACTCGCATCAGCTTGCACTGGCAGCAGTGGAGAGTGTGGCACCGGGTACGGTGCAGGGACCTACTGGCCAGCAGCCGTACCAGCATCAGTCCAGGCCGGGGACAGTACTAGACTTTAGGAAGATGAGCTCCAGGGACTTCACGGGCACGGAGGGCATCCTTTATGCAGACGACTAGCTAGAGGACGTGCAGCGAAGTATGGAGCTGGCAGAGCTTCCTAGAGCACTTTGGGTTTCGGCCGCAGCCAACCGATTCTTCGATATCGCGCTGACATGGTACCGCACGGATCCTCATGCGTCGGTGAGAGGGCTGACATGGGAGAACTTCCGGAGGCTTTTCAAGGAGAAGTTCTTTCCGGACGTGGCTCTTACAGCATTGGAGGGCCAATTCGTGGGTCTAGTGCAGGGGAACTCGTCGGTGGACTAGTATGCAGCAGAGTTCTTCCGCCTTAGCAGGTTCGCTCCCGATATGATCCAGGATGAGGGGCAGAAGGCTCGTAAGTTCCGTAGGGGACTTATTCATGCAGTGCACACCCGCACCTCGGGACACCGTGACGCGACGTTCGATCAGATATTGATGGATGCACAGATTGCAGAGGAGGACTTCGGCCTCAAGCCAAAGAGGGGCAGTGATACCTTAGGGGCTAGTTCTAGTGCAGGGCCAGCCAAGCGCCCTCACATACAGCAGAGGCCAGTTCAGCAGCCGTTTCAGGGCCAGGGACATATACTTCACCAGCAGGCACCAAGGCAGCAACAGCACCCTATATGTAACTTCTGTAAGAAGCAAGGTCACGAATGGGACGACTGCAGGAAGAGGCAGGGCCTGTGTTTGCTTTGTGGTTCAGCAGAGCATCAGTTGAGGGAGTACCCCAAGAACTTGGCACGATTGGCTCAGGAAGCAGCAGGAGCTAGGGCTCCGACAGGGCAGCAGACGGGACCACCGTTGCAGACTCAGCAGCAGAAGTTTGTCCAGCATCAGCAGTAGGCCAAGGGAGGCCAGCCGGGGCGAGCTTTCGCCATGGCAGTCGATGATGCACAGGCAGAGGGAGAGCTGATTGCAGGTTCCAACCTTTTCGATTCTATTTTTGCATTTGCCTCCTTATAATTGTCTTGAAATTTGATTCTATCTATTCCTCGTAGTTGATAAAATTTTGTTCGGATATTTCATTGTGAATTATTTTCTTCTGAGATAAGTCGTATGGGCTAGGTCGTCTCGATTATGGGATCTAGAGTCTTCTATAGTCATGCTAGCTGGCATAGTGAGGACATATAGTCGGATTTTGGATGTATTTCTCAGGTATGGGAATTTAAGATTTTCGCGGCCAAGCATACGGCAATGCAAAAATTTTAAATACCATGATTCTAGAGGTATGTACCTTAGTCGAGGACTCTGTGAATATCGTAGCCTTGCTCACTAGCATGACGAAGATTTCGAGTATCATGATTTTGGATAGACGCATATGATTATCGGGCTGTGTGTTTGAGACTGTGATTGTTGGGGTGTTTGACCTAGAAGGAGTATGACCATTCTAATTTCGAGGACGAAATTTTTCTAAGGAGGGTAGACTTGTAGCATCCAGTTTCTAAAATGAGGGTAATTTTGAAATTTTGTAATTATAATTATTTAATAATGATATTTAAACCATATTATGATTTTTGGTGATTTTAGTTATTTTTAAAACTATTTAAAATCACGACTTGTGATTTTGATGTTTTGTTAGTGCAATCTTAGAGATTACTTAACCTAGAGACTAACCATGATCATATGAGCCTAGTCATAGGTTTAGAACATCAAGTTAGGACTTTTTAGCCTAAGGGGTATTTTGGTAATTTACTAGGAATTATTGGAATTATTGGATTTATGTGAATTATTATTATTTAATTATTGTCATGAGAGTCCCTAACCTAGTTTACCCTAATCTGGAGGTTAGCCACTAACCTAGAGACTAGAGGATGGATATTGCATATTAGTCAAGGTAGGAAAATATCTAGATATTTACTTTTGTGATAATTCTTGAAAACCTAAAGATCTAAGCTACCTTTACATAGAAGTCAACCTTCCTTAACTTGGAAGCAACCCAAGGACACCCCCCTTGTCTTGGCCGGCCATAGGGCACCCCCCCATCCTATTTAGTCACTACCCATCTCATTTACATACCCTTTTACATTTCATTAAACCTTGAAATTCCTATTCCTTCACAAGACCATAACTTGATCATTTTTTATCCAATCACCTCTAGTCTTTTGCATTGAGACCCTACAACATCAAGGGTGCTAAGGGAGGCTAGCAATCAAAGTTTCACAAGGCTAGGACATCACCAAGAGAAGTGGACACCCCCCTATTCTAGGCTTTTCATTGAGTTTTCACTCAATAGGTAATTACCCTCAAACCTTGTTAATACTGTGATTTCTCTTCATAAATGCATGCATATAGGTATACCCTAATTGTGGGTCAAGTTTGGTAGAAAGTAGGTTTGGTTTGGTGTCCGTATCGGACACGTATCCTAGGTTATAAAACCATGTTTGATGAATTGCCCCAAAGGTTTTGACTTCTGTAAAATGTAGAAAAAATTGCATTTTCAGGTAGCCCTAACTTTGCTAACCCTAACCTTAACATACTGAGCACGAATCTGAGTCGTGTCCGTGTCCAAAATGGACACGAACTCACTGTACGATGCACACGAGCAGTGCCCTGCTACCACGCTGTTCGTGCTAACTGCACAGAGCACTAGGACACGTAAAATTTGACATGGACACGGGGGCAATGTCTGCGAACATGCCCCCAAAGTTTTGTGTCACGCCGTGTCGTGTCGAGTGAGAAATAGCACTCATACGGGTCACAGACTACACGCACAGACTCGGTTTGTCACTTGGATACGGCCTTCGTGTCGTGTCTAGACACCACGTGGACACTTCGTGGTGACACGAGTGTGTAGCCCAACACGTGGGCTACACGTGGACATGACCACGAGGCCCCACGTGGCTCGTGTCGTGTCCACGAGACACGTGCACCGCTGCACGACGCGGTGCCAAACCGCGTGTATCAGTCGAGTTTTCTCGACTGATACGGACCTCGTGTCGTGTCCTGGAGTGACGTGGACACGGGGCAGGCACTTGGACACGTGCACAACCCCCAGACGCACCTTCTTGCACAAGCACAAGACACGTGTGTGCGTGTGTCGTGTCCTAGAGCTAGGTGCACACGTGCACGACGCAGTGTTTGCGTGTGTGTGTCAGTGTTTACCTGTTTAGGTTTTTAGAGGGTTGGACACGTCGTGTCGTGTCTAGACTTTGTGTCAGGCACCCTAGATGCTAGGGGACACTGTGGGACACGATTACCAACCTTGGGTTTCGGGCCTTAGGTCATTTTTGACTCGGATTTGGGTTTACCCATTGATCGAGTGCACAGTGCACTGGGGTTCAGATATTGGTTTTTTTTTCCAGATTTTGTAATCCATTTTCAAACTGATTTTTATGTATAAATATATGTAAAATTGTGTGTATATATATTGTATATATATGTATATATGTATATGAGTGTGTGGGTATATGTGTATGTGTATGTGAGTGTATATGTGTATGTATAGGTATGTGTGGGTGTGTGTATATATTTATGTATGTATTGTGTGTGTGTGTGTGGTTCCAGAAATCAGAGAACACACCCCACACACACACTCCCACATCTCTCTCTCTCTCTATTGTTCTCTCTCTCTCTCTCTATATATATATGTATATATGTATGTTGTACATATATATATATAGGTTATGTAGATATATATATATATATATATATATATATATATATATATATATATATATATATATATATATATATATATATATATATATATATATATATATATATGGTATATATTAGTATATATATATTTTGATATATTTGTATATATATATATATATATATATATATATATATATATATATATATATATATATATATATATATATATATATATATATATATATATATATATATTAAATATATATATATATATATATATATATATATATATATATATATATATATATATATTAATATATATATATATATATATATATATATATATATATATATATATATATATATATATATATATATATATATAGATATATATATATATATATATATATATATATATATATATATATATATACAAATATATCAAAATATATATATACTAATATATACCATATATATATATATATATATATATATATATATATATATATATATATATATATAGTTATGTATATATATGTGATACTATACTTTTTAGATATAGGTTTACATAGAACCTATAAGTTACTGGCCTATGGGTTATAGACATTAGCCTATGGTCATTAGGGGCTAACCCTAATTGACCTAATGACCCATGACCTAACTAGTTGACCCTTGTTTGACTAAAGTTGACCAAAGTCAACCTTAGGTCAAACTTGACCTAGTTAACCTAGATTTGACTTAAAATGACCTAGAATGACTAGTTTGACTAAACCCTAGACTATTAAACTAGTTGATTTATGTTTGACCATATGGTTATGAGGATAGTCCTATGTAATTTAAGATATGTATGGGGTTAAGTGGGATAATTAGGAGTTGTGTCATGATTGGGTTAGCCCTATGGAGTTGACTTAGATTGTTAATGGTTGACCCTTAACCTAATGACCTTATGACTAGTCTATGTTGACCAAAACCTTAGTTAGTCTAAGTTTGACCTAGATTTGACTAACCTTGACTTGCTTGACCTTGTTTGACTTAGTTGACTTCTTATGACCTAGTATGACTTAAGTTGACCTAGTTTGACATTGGTTGACCTAACTTTGACTAGTTTGACCTGGTTTAACTTTTTAAGTTGACCAGAGTTGACCAAGAGTTGACTTTGGCCTAGATTGACCTATAATCATGTAGTATGCATTGTATACTCTATTTTTACCATTGTGGATATATTGTGGCCTGTTTTACTCTAAATAGGACTTTGTGACACCAGTTCGGACATCTATTCATATCAGTCATACAGGGTGACAGGCGAGTACATTCTCTGATCATTTCATACTTGTTAGGATTTATATTCTTGCTCTAGATTACTTTACATGATGCTGTCACGTTATTATCACGGATTGGTACTATATGGATCTTGTCATGCGATGTTATCCCCCTCGGGGTGCATCAAATACAGTTGTCATGTGCTTTTCACGAACATCTTGTATTTTATGTACACCGCTTTCATGTATACTCTTGTGCAATCTTGTACTCTCATGATCACGTGAGCAAACATGATAAAAATCTCTTGTGCAAAGTAACGTAACTTGACTGGATCCTTGTGTATTGATTGGGGAGGGTGAGTAGAAAATGGTTATGTGATCAAAATCCCATCTTGTGAAATCTTGTGAAATTATGTATATGTCCATGGTACACTCACGTATGATGGAGTTACCCTTGCATTGTCCTAACCCGTTTATATAACCATCTCATGCTCTAAATCACAGGTTACCTACAGTTCTTACTTATCATATATATAGATATTTTCAGTTATCAAATCTCTCTCATTTTATATATATTCTTTACAGTCCATGTATCTTACTCTATGCATGCTTTACATTTTCCAACATGATATGAACTGCGTGAGATGTATTGTGCTCGTTCCTGTCCTGACTGGACCTGTTGAAAATATTACAGATGATGATGGTGACTGTCCTACCTTCTATGGGACACATGAGGGTGACCTTCAGGAGCCTGAGGAGCATCTAGCTCAGTAGAGGGTGCCTAGTCTAGTCTAGTGTTTATAGGTTTCATTTTGTATCGGATTGTTCCGATTGTTAGTTGTGACTTAGTTATATTTCAGGTCTTGTACTTATTTGTGTTGGACATCTACTTTGTGTGGTGTGATAACTCTATTTATATTCAGTTTCTTCCTTTCATCTGATTTCATATCATGTTCTATCTTTCCTAGACTTGTGTTTGAGATATAGAGTTGAGATGTTATGTTGTACCTCCGTGCGGAGATGACAGGTTTATATATCTTATTGTTAGATGTTAGATGTTATAGATGACCTATACAGCGTTCTACCGCCGACACTGCGGCGTAGGCTGGACGTACCCACGTTCTCGTGCCCCTAATCAGGGTACGGGTCGTGACAGACTTTTCAACTCGATTGCCATCAACAACAATTCTAGGAGGACCTTTTGTAGACATCTTCAACTATTCACCAAAGGCCAAAGTTTAGTGATCTGAGATAGAAAGCCATACGTATTTTTCAATATGTGTAGTTTGTGCTATCAAATAGAGGAGGTCTATTTGTGAATTGGCCTTCACCTGTGAAGATAGATTTCACAGTTGCCATGTGTATAACTTTTAGGATTTAAAGCCTGTAATAGAGAACCTGCTCTGATACCAATTGAGGACAACTATAGAGGAGGGGTGAATATAGTTCGTGTTAATAATTACCAACTAAAAATGTATATGGCTATACTATGCAAGTAAAGTGCGGAATAATAAATAACTTGCAAGTAAGTAAAGTAAAGTAAAGAGATCAAACAGATAACACCGAAATTTTATACTGGTCTCCCTCTAAGAGGACTAATCCAGTCTCGAAAACCCTTGTTCGATGTTAAATCAACTATCTCATGAAAACACAAGCTTTTATCCGAAGACTTGCAACTTCTTTACAACTTGTGCTTTAATCCAAGAGCACAACGACTTCTAGACTTCTTTGAAATGATCTTAGAACTTTCCAAGTTTGTACAACTCGAACAACATCTAATCGACTCGAACTTGGCACACAGAGATTAGGAAGCTATTGCTTTGTAGATCAGAAGATTGTAAAGCACTCAGATGGAATGAGATATAAAAGCGAAGAATAAGTGAATGAGTAATTGAGTGATTTGAAAGGGAGAAATGATACTCTATTTATAGGAATCTAGGAAGCAGAGTTCGGCCCTCCAACCTTCAAAAAATTGAACGTTGAGTTCTGGTCATGTGGAAGACCATTTATCCAGGAAGACCAAATCTGGCTAACCAAGTTCAGCCAGAGTTCGATTTGAGACCAAGTTCGGCCAGAGTTCGGTAAGGAGAGTTCGGTAGGCTTCATTCAAGAATGTTGATTGGTAGGAATTTTGGTTTTGTGGGCTTTTGATTTATTTTTGGTGGACTGTTTTGATTGGACTTTGGACAGCTTTAAAGTGGACTGAGTAGAGGATTTCGGAATCTCTGTTTGCCAAGTAAGACTCGACTCACATTATTTTCTAGACTCAAATAGATATAAAAATACAGACTCAATATAACTGTCTTGAATCTATGCAATGTCCTGACTTCAGTGATGTAGCAGTGCAGTTGACTTGTATTTATATGTGCCGTATTGAATCATAGTAATTATTGTTTAGTCGATTATCAAAATAAGGTTCGTGACCAGTTTGGTTCAACAATGTGTGTGTGTGTGCGCGCGCCGTATTAAGTCATAGTAATTATTGTTTAGTCCATTATCAAAATAAGATTCGTTCAACAATATGTGAGTGTGTGTGTGTGCGCGACCCAGATTTCACCTTTAGCAGTGGTCCTGTCAAGTTGTCAACATGTAACCTTATCTCTATCATAAAAAGCAATTCAAACTGACTTCCTTAGCTATCTTTTGATTATGTTGGTCAAAGAGTTTGGTCTCTAGTATTGTTAACAGTGCCAAGCTATGACCATGTGAGTCCTTTGCTTCAGGGGACAGGCTCATTCTGATTTTTTGGGGGGTACTTTTGACCACATCCAAAACAAATGGGCGAGCAGGGAGAGCAGCAACACTATTGGCACCTGACTCTCAATTATTTCCTTTATGTGTTGCCACTACATGTAGTCAAAATATATTCATCGAGCAGAATTAGTCAAAACTCAATAATAATAAAAATCTAAAATTCAAATTCAAAATCGAGTCAAATTAGTCAAAATCGAAATCAAATTAAATTAGTCTAAACCAAAACCGAACTGAATAATAAATTTCTTTTATTAGATTTATTCGGTTAGACTATTTATATTGTTTAATGGATCGAACCCAAAGTTAAAATCGTGGTTCAATTATATTAAAAATTATAATTATTATACACAATTTTGTTGAATTTCAAAGTTACGCACAAAGTTAGACTAGTTGTTAAATTATCAAAATTGAAATTCAAAGCACATGCATATAATTGTTGTTTTTAAATATACACATTCTTAGTCACAAAATATACAAAGAATTAGAAATATTTACATAGTTGTATAATTCTTATTTGGTTTTTGGTTTTGGACAGAAACTGAAACCTCAAATAAGAATTTTTAGTATTTTGAAAACCAAAATCGAACCGATTTTTTTTGAAATCGAACCAAATCTCTTATTCGGTTCGACTCGGTTCAAAACCGAATAATGCTCACCCCTACCGACCATCATTCATAGTACCAATTAGATCATCCAAGAGTCATGCTGTACCATGATCATATCATATTTGCAAGATAGAGAGACACGGGAGCCTTGTTTGAGGTTGCTGCTGTTTTGAACAGAATCAGTTTTCAAAAGCAGCCCCCCACTAGCATTCAACAACTGTTCCAAAATTAAATTAGCTTCTCAAATTTATTTTGGATAAGGATAAGATGCTGTCACCATACAGCTTTCACAGAATAAGCAGACATGATAAGCAATCCAAAACCCTGCCTAAATTGCAACTGTCATTTAGTAAACTTACATATAAAGATCATCCAAGAAGCTTACTTTGTTGCAAGAAAAACAAAAAAGCCTTCCTGTAAACTTTTGATCCAATCAGCTTATTAACTTATCCATCACTTTGCCTTTGTAGAAACCTAGAAGCATCGGGAACAACTTCTTAACTGTCCTCTTCACAAACAGGTTGTCGTCCCAAGGAAAAAAAAAAAACCCTAGAAATTTTAAACCTCGAGCACCTAGGTTTAAAATTTAGAGGACCGAAACACGCCACTCGAAGACTCTACCGAGACAAAAAAATGGACTGTCAAGAACACGTAAAGAAGGTAGGATGGACCGTTGGTCAGATCTAGTACGGATCTTCTCCTTGGGTTCCCAAGCGGTCCAGTCTATGAAGATGTGTGAGTGTACCAAATGCTGCAAGACAGCGGCAAGACAAAAAAGAATCAGGTGCCTGACTACGAAAGAAGACTTTAACATTTTCCTCGAGTTCAGGCCGAATTGGCAAGCTACAGTTTATATGTCGGTTCATCTTGACCGGAACAAAACCCTCTTTTACTTTCACAACTCTGAACTTGTGCTCGTCACTTTGGGCACCTCCGCCGCCTACAGTGCAACCTAGGATACCAACAGATCAGGAGTGAAATGGGTTTGCCTATGCTGCCTCAAGCTACCTTCTATGTTATAACTTTCCTAATATATATTATGAAACTAAGGAACACCCACTGGCAAGAGACATTCTAAGAGAAATCGAATCTTGAGATTATATAGTATCAGGAGGTATCAACGACATTTATGATGTTGAAAAACTAAGTCAATTGGAATGAAAAGAAACACAATATAAGTCGTGGACAGACAATTACAAAAGAATGCACCATATATATAGGAGTGTACTAACAGAATTATACGGCAAGCAACAGATCATTGACGCAGAAAGAAATCTAATTGTCGGAATCTTAATCTCCAAAAGATCAAGGAAAAGGTACCTCTTCTAATGGAAGAACCAAGTAGTAAGAGTACGAGAAAAATGCATGAAACTCGTGCTTACTCATGGAAATACAAGTTTAGAGGTACTTAAGCTTTACACGAGGAATAAAGTTTTGCAAATGTTAAGAAAGATGGACAAATTTATCAATTTTTGTGACATAAAACCATGTAGACTGTTTCAATGACAAGCAGCAAGATTTAAGAACTGGAGGTTCAAATGGCAAGCCAAAATAAAATGTAAGAAGTACACAAAGACGAGAGAAGAGAGATACATGGTGGGGAAGGCTTATCGGCAAAAACCAAAAAGGGACATCTGGTAACAAGTTCGATCAGTTGCTCATTGTCAATAATTGATGCGAGTCTACAAGAATGGCTTTGACAAAGTCTGAAATTATGGATCAATAAACATATTTGGAAAATTTCTTTTGGATGTTGGGAGTGGAAGCATTCCAACAAGTTACTCGACAAACTTACAGATTCCAGAAAATGTCTAGAATAGAAGATGAAAATGAAAGGCTAAGAAATATAGGTGAAGGTACGTAATTAAATGCCAAATGAAATAATCCATTTCCCAGAATTGAAAGAGTATCTACAACCATTCCTGGAATGTGGTGGCTCCAGATTCGAAATGTTGGGTGCGTGCGGAAGCGGTTGCCAATCCACCTGACCAAAACTAACTCTCGTCTAACGGACACCAAGCACAAGATGAAGACAAGTAAATGGCGGTGACGTACGTCACCTGGATAAATTCCAACCTTTAATAACTCAGATGAAATTACAAGATTAACAGAACTCATGTTGAACTCTTTGCTCTAATAGGTTCAACCCCCCTCACGACTCTCAAGAAGAAAAATAAAAGATTACAATTGAGATCACACACCAACCCATAGCAATCTCCCTAACCGAAGTTGACGACTCATCGATTAGATCTTCTTCTCCCTTCTGTCTTGGATGGCGAAGTCCTAAGAGCAAAGTATGGACTTTCTCTTAGATTTTCTTGCGGACAAGCACCCCGAATCTCCACTTTTGTGCTTTGTGCTTATTCTTTATGCCTCCACCCTCACCCCATATATATATGATGAGAAAAACCTATTTTAGGTCATAATATGATTTCTTAATTATGAAGTCCTTAAATAAGAATCATATTACACCTAAAACAGTCCATCAATTATCCTATTTTAGATCATAATAGGATTTCCTAAAATAAGAATCCTATTATATCTAAAATAGCACAACACCAATTATAGACATCCAAATCAAATCAAATCAAATCAAATATTTAATTAGATTTAGATGCCACAAGTATGTTGTTACCAAATTCAGACTGGACTCCAACAATCTCCCCCTCCAGTCAAATGAGAGGGTATTGACCCCATGGGTCCTCAACTGGACTCCATGTCTGTCGTCACACGACAAAATTCCTGCTCTCCCATGCCACTGATCTCCGATCCCCCGAGTTGCTTTACATCTTCCTTTGTCTCCAGCTTCTCGATAGTCACGTCGACGCTAGCTGCCATGAGTAGCACCTCTTGCACCACTAGGATCCTGCCGATATCAATGACACGACAAAGACCGAAGTCCCTAACGATCAGCCTCGCCGTAAGTCTTGGTTGCTTGTCCCCGACTTCCGTCTTCCACCGAAAAGTGTTAACGTTCCGACGAGCTTCTCACCCTTGGCTAGCCCAACCAAGCGGACGGTGCGGTTCTCACAAGATTCGAACTCCTGAACCTGTCCACCGTCGTGTCCGAACTTGAAGCTCCCTCATATACATGCGTCCTCGAGCAGAACATCACGCACTGTGCATGCCGTCGATGATCCACAGCTCCCCTTGAACTGTATGAATGATGATGCTCCCGCCTCAGATTGAGTTTGCTGCAAAATTTGATCCCCTCCCTGGCTTCGAACTGCTGAAACCAATGTCGCTCCATGAAGATTTGGCAAACCACCTGTCGCCAAATCTGGATATGTAAAGCAACCCCCATCTGGAGACCGACCAGCTGTTATGGGACCGACAAACTGATCCTCAATCTTTGACCCATCACCATCCGTCGCTTTGTCTCGACGAACCGAATCCTCCGTAACCCTCAAAGCATCTAGAATCTCCTCCTCAACAAGTTCTCGACGATCCACCTCCTGTCGAACACCCTTCGAGCCTCCATCCGGTGTCTGTGGCCTGCCTGTACAGCTCAGAAGCTTGAGCCTGTACATGCCACAACACAAATCTTCCCGAGCCAGCTGTTGGGAACCCTTCGCAAGCATCCAATCTTTGCTCCCAAACAGACTGTGACAACCATCATCTGCCAGACTCCCTACCGAAACTAAGTTGCAGCGCAAACTCGGTACATGTTGCACACCCCTGAGGACAAATTTCTCACCAAACTCCGTCGCCAAGTGCACATCACCGATGCCTACAACTGCACATCTTCATACGTCCAAACCTACTGTCGCGATATGACGTGAAGATCCTCCTATGTGGAGTGACATGATACGATGCCCCCGTGTCCATGACCCAATCGCCATCATGACACATGCCACAAGGTTCCTCTGCGTCGGTTGCTGCGATGATATCTCCCATTGCTGTGAGATTCTCCTGATCATCCTTACCTTTGACCTTCTCAGCTTTGAGCTTCATTCAGTTCCTCTTGATATGACCCCTTTCGTCACAGTAATAGCAGCCCTCCTTGCGGTCCACAATCGTAAGATCTCGAGAACTCCTCCCTGTCCTCACCTGTGACTTGGGTTTTCCCTTCCCGTAGGAAGTCACCAAAGCGGACTCCTACGACGATTCCACTTGCTTGCGCCGGACCTTCTCATTCAACAGGCTACTTTTGACTGCCTCCATCGTGACAACTCCATCAGGCGCGGAGTTGCTCACCGACACCACCAACGTCTCCCAGCTTTTCGACAGAGAACTCAAGAGCAGTAAGACCTGAAGCTCATCATCAATCACCATCTTCATCGCAGACAGCTGATTGATGATACCCTGAACCTCGTTCAGATGTTGTGCCACCGGGACACCCTCCGTGTACTTCGAGTTGACGAGTTGGCGAATAAGAAACGCCTTGTCGCCAGCCGTCTTCTGTTCGCACAACGAATGCAGCTTCTCCCACAATGCTTTTGCCGAACTCTCCATGGACACGTGGTGAAACACCGAATCATCCAACCATTGGCGGATGAATCCAATGGCCTTCCGATCCAGTCGTTTTCAATCTTCAGTAGCTTTGTCCGTTGGCTTTACGCTGTCGCCCTCCAACGGACTATACAAATCCTTGCACCAGAGTAGATCCTCCATCCTTGGCTTCCAAATAGCCCAGTTTCTCTCTGTGAGGGTGATTATAAGAGTGTTCATCTGCTCCATAGACATGGTTGCCAGAACCTCCAAAGCTCTGATACCAATTGTTGGGTATCGGACCAGAACGAATCGAACCTTCGCTCTGATATCAATTGTTGGGTGCGTGCGGAAGCGTTTGCCAACCCACCTGACCAAAACTAACCCCCGTCTAACGGACACCAAGCACAAGATGAAGACAAGTATATGACGATGACGTACGTCACCTGGACAAATTCCAACCTTTAATAACTCAGATGAAATTACAAGATTGACAGAACTCACGTTGAACCCTTTGCCCTAATAGGTTCAACCCCCTCACCACTCTCAAGAAGAAAAACAGAAGATTACAATTGAGATCACTCACCAACCTGTAGCAATCTCCCTAACCGAAGTTGACGACTCCTCGATTAGATCTTCTTCTTCCTTCTGTCTTGGATGGCGAAGTCTCAAGAGAAAAGTACAGTCTCCACCCTCACCCAATATATATAGGATGAGAAAATCATATTTTAGGTCATAATATGATTTCTTAATTAGGAAGCCCTCAAATAAGAATCATATTACACCTAAAATAGCCCATCAATTATCCTATTTTAGATCATAATAGGATTTCCTAAAATAAGAATCCTATTATATCTAAAATAGCACAACACCAATTATGGACATCCAAATCAAATCAAATCAAATCAAATATTTAATTAGATTTGGATTCCACAAGTATGTTGTTACCAAATCCAGACTCGACTTCAACACGAAAGTCCAAAGAACTATACCGAACCCTAACTTGGATATACATAAATATTTTGTCAATAGTTTAGCTAAAGGAGGAAAGAGACATCATACACGCTTTGAAATTGCAGACTTTGTAGAACTCGCCAGTCACTTGAATAAGCAGAAAATGTTCAAGGCAGTTCTCTAACAAATACATTTGAACCACAAACTTATATAACACAAGGAGCAACTAATAATTATAAAAACCAGGAAGCACAGCTGCTCCAAAATGGCTGTTGTTTCCACGGACACGCCGAAAACTGGTGATGCATCCGTAACCAATCCCATTTTGTGTTGTGTGTGCCAACCACAATTTGTATCCGTGCAACATATATTAACATGTGAAGGTCGACATAGTATGTGAAGAAAACTGTTAATCGCAGATTATACAAGAAAATCTCAACCATTCTAGAAAATACCTGAAACCAGGTAGACTCGTGAACTATGTTGCACGGGGACAGAAATGACACAACACAGTAAACATGGCGACAAGAACACAACCTAATTTCATGTGTCCTCGTATACTTTGGAGTGTCAAGGTCCTCTCCGACACAACATGGCCCAGATTTTTTTAGAAACAACAACTAACAATTATAACAAGTGAATGTTGGCATAGTATGTCAACCTGTCAAGCACATAGACAATAGAAGAGACATCTCAACCATTCTAGAAAATGCTTATCCCCAATTAGACTTGAGAAAATGTAGAAACAAACATAGGACTGGTCGCATCACACTAGAGACCAATCATTTACTTCGAGAGCTGAAACTAACACCAACAAAAGTAACCAAGTTGTCAATCAAATTAACTAGCAAATTCATCACAAGTTGAAAGCCTAAGAACCCAATTCATCATCACAAATCTCTAGAACAAATAAGACTAGACAGTGTTAATACTCTCCATGAGAACGAACCAATAGACTAGTCAGAAACTTACCAACCCATCAGACTTCACATTGTTTCGGCCGACCTACGAGCATCCCTGATCATCACCGGTATCTCCTGTAGTATTCTCGGGAGGGCGGTCGCCATCCTCCTCATTCACCGCTGAGATCGCAGGAGCAGTGCCTTTCTTGGGACGGCCTCGCTTCCTCTTCTCGCCCAAGGAAGCTACTTCACCATTTTCCGGTCCCCCTGAGCCAAGTGCAGCAGTAGGCTTCAGCTTTCTCGGCCTCCCAGGCGTCCTTTTCTCGCCCAACGCAGCAGCTGAAGCAGCAGTAGTCTCCAGCTGCTGCGAGGGAGCCGAGACCTTCGGTGGCCGCCCGGGCTTCCTCTTCTCCCCGTGCACGACCTTCGCTGGCCTGCCGGAGTTCCGCTTCTCACCGTCCATGGCCTTTGGTGGCCTACCGGGCTTTCGCTTCTCTCCGTCCAAGACCTTCCCTGGTCTGCCAGGCTTCTGCTTCTCTCCACCCAAGGCCTTAGGTGGCCTGCCAGTCTTTCGCTTCTCACCGTCCAAGGCCTTTGGTGGCCTGCCGGGCTTCCTTTTCTCTCCACCCAAGGCCTTAGGTGGGCGGCCAGGCTTCCTCTTCTCACCGTCCAATGCCTTTGGTGGGCGGCCAGGCTTCCTCTTATCTCCATCCACGGCCTTCGGTGGGTGGCCGGGCTTCCTTTTCTCTCCATCCAAGGCCGTCTTGGGTGGCCGTCCGGGCTTCCTTTTCTCTCCGTTCGAGGCCGACTTCGGTGGGCGGCCGGGCCTCCTCTTCTCGGTTGACACTGCCACAGAAGCACTGCCGGGCTTCGGAATCTTGGGCGGCCGGCCGCGCTTCTTCAGCCCGGCAGCAGCAGCAGCAGCAGGTGGAGCAGGAGCTCTGGCGTTGGCCAGCTTGTAGGAGTGTTTGACCATGACAACAACACCTTGAGTCCTGAGCAGGCGGAGGTGGGTGCCGAGGAAGGCATCGTGTTTATCGGGGAGGTCGGAATAGTTGGTGGCAATGTACTTGCCAATGGCCTTCTTGCTCGATCCGTTCCGTTCCTTGAGTGACCCTATGGCACTCACTATCATCTATTTTACATACATAACAACAACAAATTAAATTCTGCATTTTATTTATTTTTCTTCAATATCCTTCAGTAAAACCATAAATAGATCTTGAACAAGTAAATATGTATGTGTCTATGTACAACGATGTGAAATAGGGCTAAATAAATTTTTATACCCAAAAGTGACTATGAACAACTTAGCTCAAAAGAACTATAACATAAAACTTGTGTATAATGTCACTTTCTTTCACTAATAAAGGGAACTATAGAAATTAAACACTCACAAAATTGAACCGAGAAAATAAAGAAGAAGCAAACAAAGATGATCATGATGAAGAAGAAGAGTACCTCTTTGTAAGAAGGATGGTTATGAGCTCTGGCAGTGGAGGTGGCCATGGCCATCATTTCTTCTTTTGGTAAATGGCAAGAGAGGGGAAATGAGATTTGGAAAAAAAGTAGGCAACAATCTCTCTCTCTCTCTCTCTCTCTCTCTCTCTCTCTCTCTCTGAAATTGTTTTGTTTTGACAGCTGAATGAAAAAAGTTGTCAGACTACTAGAAAGCGTGTTGAAGGGGGCGGTGACCAGCAATTCAACGGATAGGAACAGAAATTTTGATAAATTTCATCAGAAATTTTGATAAATTTATGATGAAATTTAGGTTATATGGATATAAATAAATCTCTCAAAGTTTACCTACCCACTATTATTTATTTATTTGGCTAAATACTATCAATTTTAATAAATATAAACTTAATATTCTAAAGAATAGAAATGGCGAAACTACTCCCTCTTTACACCCAACATCTCTCCTCCACCTGTCCACTGAATGAAAAAAGTTGTCCGAGACTACCAGAAAGCGTGTTGATTGGGGGGGGGGGGGGGGGGGGGGGGGGGGGACCGGTGACCAGCAATCCAACGGCTAGAAACAGGAATTTTGATGAATTTATGATGAAATTTAGGTTATATGGATATAACTCTTCCGAATAAATCTCTCAAAGTTTACCTACCCACTATTATTTATTTATTTGGCTAAATACTAGCAACTTTAATAAATATAAACTTAATATTCTAAAGAATAGAAATGGCGAAACTACTCCCTCTTTACACCCAACCTCTCTTCTCCACCCGTCCACCCCCCCCCCCCCCCCCCCCAACCCCCTCCGGCTGCATCACCCCCCACACCCCCAACCCAGCGCTACGGTCCCAACCCCACTCTCCCCCCATCTCTCCGCTGCCATGCAGAGAAACGGAAGCGGTTGTGGGTAGCCGGAGGGGAGGGAGGTAAGGGGAAAGAGTTGGGTGGAAAAATGGGGCAGTTTCTGTTGGCCTATTTAGGACATTGTTAAATCCATTGGTAACGATTAATCCGATTTTGATAATTAACAAAATTTCAGTTTGATATAGCGCATCATGAACAACCAGAAGACACTTGCAAGATGCTACATCACAAAGAAGTCAGATATTGTTTTATCTTTGTTATGTATTTTTTTTATTTATTGAGTCTAGGGCAGATGTAACTCGTGTTGTACTTCAGCGATTTTCGTATCACTCAAAATATAGCCTACCCAAACCTATTATTGGACCCAACTCTTTTTCATAAACCAAACCCAACCACAAAATAGACCAAAAACTTTTTGAAATTGGAAAATTGAACTTGGACAGAGTTCTGCCGAAACTCAGCTACCCAAAATATAAACCCTAGTCAGACTCCTCTCCTGGTGACTCGACCAACAACGTTCGAATTTTTAAAAGTTGGACATCCGAACTCGGCCCGAACTCTCACCAAAAAGTCCTATAAATAGATGAGTATTTCTCCATTTCTAATCACTCATTCACTTTTCATCTTCTCATCTATTCATTGAGCTTGACAATTTTCCTATCTACTCTGAAACAAAACTCCCTATCTTCTACTTGGCAAAAGTGCAATACCGCTAGAAGTTTTGTTCAAGAGTTGTACCAACTTCGTTAATTCCAAGTAAGCATATTCAAAAGCTTGAGTTTAAAGTAGTCGTGCCCTTTGGATCAAAACACGAGTTGTAAGAAGTCGCAAGTCCTTTGAATCAAAGCTTGTATTTTACTGCATAGTGGAATCAACTCCGGGCAAGAGTTTTCGGGAGTGGACTAGTCCTCTCAGAGGAAAACAGGTATAAAAATCTTGATGTTTGTATTTGCTCTCTAAACTTTGTCTTTCAGTTTTCCATATCTGTACTTATTACTTTACATAGTTGGTAATATGCATTTATTATTTTTAAGCGGGATAATTTTTTGTTGCACTCTATTCCTCCATCCTCTAGAGTTGCCTTACGATCCACAAGTGGTATCAGAGGATGGTTCTCTTGAAAGGTTTTGCACCCTAAGAGATTACATACATAGCAACCGTGAAATCTATCTTCACTGGAGAAGACCAATCCACAAATAGGCCCCCTCTATTTGATGGAACCAACTACACGTACTGGAAAACACGAACGAGCTTTTGTTTGAAGTCTCTAGATTTTTGAGCTCTGGTCAATTGTGATAGATGGCTACAAAAAGTCAGTAAGAATTGTTGTCGATAGAAATCTTATACAAAAACCTCATGATAAATATACTAATTTAGAAAAGAAACAAGCTAGTCTTGATGCAAGAGCTATTAATGTGTTACTTTGTGTTGTAGACAGGACAAAACTTAACAAAGTATCCACCTGTACCATTTCACATGAAGTATGAAAACTTCTTGAGGTCACTCACGAAGGAACATCTCAAGTAAAGGAGTCAAACATCACTCGACTGGCGCAAGAAGCAAAGCATTCAAGATCAAGCCCAATGAGAGTATAACTCAAATGTTGACAAGATTTTTTGATATTGTTAATCCTCTTTCTTTCCTTGGTAAAAATTACAGCAATCATGAGAAGATACAGAAGGTGCTTAGGGAACTGACGTCAAAGAACGGGAACCCCAAAGCTACTGCAATAATTGAAGGGAATATCTCACCACAATGACTCTTGAAGTACTTATAGGAAAACTTATGACCCATGAGTTGGATCTTAAAGATTTTGAAGAATCAACTCCCAATGAGAAGACTATAGCCTTCAGAGCAAATCACAAGAAGATATCAACTGATGATACTGAAGAAGAAGAAGATTCTACAGGAGAAGAACAAGTACTGATGGTCAAAAACTTAAAGAAGTTCTGAAGATTTGATAGATCAAGTAGAAAGAAGGAATACCAAGACAACAATGAAGAAGAATCATTATGCTACGGCTGTAAGAAGTCAGGACACATAAAGAATGACTGTCCGACTGCCAAGAAAGGGATTCGTTATGAACGAAAAAGCAAAAGATCATCCTCACTCAGATATGCTAATAATGCATATGGCATGGGAGTGAAGCCAACGAATCTGAGAAAGAAGAAAAATCTCGAGATGCTGCAAATGTTTATCAGATGGCTTTTACTGGTTATGTAACTACAAATCCCCTATATGAAGATTTACCTTTGATGAGTTATCTGATGCTTTCAATGATCTGTTAGAAGAACACAAGAAAGTATTAGATAAGTATAAATAGTCTCGAAAAGAGATTAAGGCATATCAGCTTGAAAATGAATGATTGTCCACTTTTTTTTAATGAGATAAGAGGCACTCCCGCTGCCAGTGACACATATGATCTATCTACGATTAAGCTGAGTTTGCATGGTTCTCAAGAATGTATTGATAAGATGACACGGGAGCATGCAAAACTTGATGAAGCTTATGAAGCAGAGAAAAAGAAATATAGCATTGCTACACAGAAAATAGACTTAACTGCTAAGTATAATGAGGCTTTCACAATCTCTAAAAGGTTGGAGATTAGACTGGAAAAGTAGGTATCACAACCTATAGCTCAGTCGAGAACTAAACACATACATGTCACACAAGAAAAGACACGACCAAAGAAAACTATTCAGAAACAGTCCACGCATAACTAAGCTTTCTTTTACAAATATCCACGAAAGACACAACATACTGCTCAACACAATGCTCCACATTCTCAAATTATTATACCAAGCACAGTCACTTTTTTAACTTGTCGTTACTACGGTCTTAAAGGACACATAACATGACAATGTCAAGTTAGAAGCTAGTTGATTTGAACGTATTTGCATGGGTGCCAAAGTCTAACCATTCACGACCCCTTAAGAAATTGGTACTAAAGGTCACATCTACTCATTTTATAGGTGGACAAATCTTCGTACATTAAGAACAAGTAGATTCTCGATAGTCGTTGCTCACGACATATGACCGATGAAGCTGTTAGGGTTATATACTAAAAGCATCACTTTTGTAGTAACCTTATTTCCTTAAATTTTGAATGAGAATCATATAGGAAAATGTTTGCATATTGTATTTGTTGCAAGTGTTAATGCAAATGTCTGACATTCCATATTGTAGATAATATGGTGTGTGGTGTCACACAGAAGATCATATTATCAGTTCCCTATGGAGTATATAAATAGTTCACAACCTAGATGGACTTGGACAATCTATTGGAAAGGTTGTAGTGTAATCTGGTATTAGTCTATCTTGACTATAGGTTTACACTAGTACACTTTGTGTGTATTGAACAGGACCACTTGAGGTTGTTCTCTTTGTACTGACTACATAAGAGAACAAATACCTCTGTTATTATGGATGCTTGTGCTCTTAATCCTGATATAATAACAGAAATGTATATGGGGAGCCCACAAACATAATTTGGGATTAGGGAGGTAGTACAACAATAACTCATTAGTGGACCGAGCTATTGTTAATGGGCCTGGATTGTGTGTTCGGGCTGAACACGGGATATCCAGATCCGTTAGGAGGCCTAACCCTAATTTCTCCTTATGGTCCCTGCCGTAGCCTATATATATCCTCTATTCTCTGGCCGTCATATTACTGATCAGAAATTTGAAGCTTTCTCTAAATTCGTGATTCACGTAAGGAGAGAAAGAGAGGGCTGCCAAGGAGAAGAAATGGTTGGGAGATCGTCGCCCATACGACGTCTAACTCGAGGAAGGAATATGTGCAGAAGATCTTGGGGTCGTCCGTTCGAGATTGCCAGGAATTACTTCTTCTTTCCGCCGCAGGTATAATTCGTGAACCCTAGTTTCCGCCTATGAAGGGTTAGAACACGTATTAAATCTGTTTAACTTTCTATCGATCAATGCGCACACCAAAGTAAGGGTCCTCAAAATCTCCAGTTACATCAATTAGTATCAGAGCCACTTTAGATCTGCGTATTGATTGATACGTCCATGTTGTCTAATAAAACTTGTGCTGTGTAATAGTCAGTAGATGTAGATCTGTTCTAAATCGGTTTTGCAGGCATCTTAGATCCAACTATTATGGTCCAATGCATATTTTTGATTGTGTTGTTTAAACCACGGACATGTCATGGATGTTGTTGTTGCTGTGGATGTAATTAAAATCACGAGGGTTGATCGTGCTTATTATTTAAATTATTTAATCTAGATCATGTATGAACTCTTTCGGGAGGCATAAGATTGATGTAATTATTTTTGATCAATCGTGATGGCGGTGGTGGCTGTTTCTGACGCCGGACGAGATGCTGGTTTTAAGCAGTCCAGAGGCAGACAGATGATTTTCGATAAAGGAATCGACAACCAAAACCTATAAAAAAAGGGACGCTGCCCCGAACCCAGCGACCTGACCGGGCAGGTCGAACCCCGAATAGATCTGCACAGCGTCAGATTTTGGATTTGAATAGTTGAGGACGGATCAGCAAAGATGACCATAATAGTTGGATATTTTTTTCTTATTTGTTATCATTTTGCTTTTTCTGATTATGTATGTTTATTATTGTGTGGATGTTTTTTTGAAAAACTAAGCCTACATTAATAACGGACAACATGGACATAATATCAACTAGTAGAAAAATCTTCATTGTTAAATAACTAAGTGGGAGAGGATATTTATTTAGTATAAATCCTATGATCTCCATTACTGGTTTGTAGGAGATGTAATTATACTTGCGCGTTGGCTTTAGTGCCTTCCTCCATATCGGATGAGTATAATTATGGATCACCAGTACAAACTACTTTAGAGATAATTGTAGAAAATTACCTAGTATGTGTTCACTTCTCCATCTGAAGGAACTCATTACAAGGTAATGGACTTAGTATTAAGTAATGGTATACACTTAGATACAAATAATGGTATCCTCCCCATCGGAGTCACTGCTATTATTTGTATGACCAGAGCAAGACCAACATATTAATTTTATTTGTCATAAAGTTATGTTGACATGATAGTAAATTAATAAGAAAAATCTACTTGAACAAAGTTGAATTTGTATACGTCCACACTATCATGGCATGTTAAATTCATGGTGTTCAAGGTGTTGGTGAATTTTTTATTGTTTTTTTTGAGGGAATCAATATTTAGTTAATTCAAAAAGTTTTTTGCCCTACATAATTTTATTTATGTGATTCTCAGAATTTCAAAAATGGGTTCTTTCAGTCCACTTATGATGATTCTTAAAGAAAACAAACTTACCGGTCCTAATTATATTGACTGGAAACGTAATTTGGACATTGTTCTGACTGCTGAGGAGTACAAATATGTACTTGTTGAGGAATGCCCACCTAAGCCTGATGCTAACTCTGATGAAGAGATCAAAGAGGCTTATAAGAAGTTGAAAAAGGCACATGAAATGGCACGGTATTACATTCTGGCATCAATGTCAAATGTACTGCAACATCAGCATCAAGTCATGGCCACAACTTATGACATGATGTATAACCTCAAGGAACTCTTTGGACATCAGAGTAGAGCAGCTAGGAATTTTGCTATGAAATGTTTGATGAATACAAAAATGGCTGAGGGTACACTAGTAAGGGATCATGTTCTCAAGATGATGGGTCATCTGAATGAGATGGAGATCCTTGGAGCTGAAATCGATGGGGAATCCCAGGTCGATATCATTCTCGGGACTCTGCCTAAAAGTTTTGACAATTTTTGCCTTAATTACAACATGAACAAAAGGTTATATAGTTTGGCAGAAGTTGCAAAAGAGCTACAGGATGCTGAATCTCTCTTTAGGCAGAGTGGTTATATTTTTGTTTCTGAAAATACTTCTACTTCTAAGCCAAAAGACGGTAAGAAGAAGAATAACATTCAGAAGCAAACTTAGCAAAGAAGGGCATGGGACCTCAAGGCGCGGTGAAAAAGTTGAAAGGCAAATGTTTCAAGTACAAAGGGTCAGGACATTGGAAGACTGATTGTCCACTTCTCAAACAAGTGAACAAAGAAGGTATATCTTATTTACCAGTAGTTGAAACATGTTTATCGGTGTTATCTACCGGCACCTGGTGTGTAGATACAGGAGCCACTAATCATGTCTGCAATACATTGCAGGGGTTCCAGGAAACCAGACGGGTCAGTGATGGAGAGATATGCTTGTTCATGGGTGATGCTACAAAAGTATCGGTCGTTGCATTAGGAGATGTTACTTTATCTTTTGGTAGAAATAAGTCTTTGACATTGAGAGATTGTCTTTATGCACCTTCACTTAGAAGGAATTTAGTTTCTGTTTCTATGTTAGTTAAGGATGGATATTCAATTTATTTTAATAAAAATTTTGTTATTAGAAAGAATAAATATTTTATCTGTTCTGGTGCATTGGTTGATAATCTGTATGTCATTAATCCTATTTCGCCCACAATGCAACTTATGGAAATGAATAATATGTCATCTAACTTAAATAAGAGAAAAGAACCTTCTTATATGAACCAAACATATCTTTGGTACTTGCGATTGGGATATATTAACCTAAGAAGGATTCAAAGACTGGTTGAATATGGACCTTTGAGTTCATTGGAAGTGGAGGCACTACCAGTCTGTGAATCCTGCTTGGAAGGTAAAATGACAAAAAGGCCTTTTACGGCAAAGGGGTATAGGGCCAAAGATGTGTTAGAATTGGTTCATTCTGATTTGTGTGGACCCATGATTATCCAAGCTAGAGGTGGCTTTGAATATTTTGTCACATTTATTGACGATTATTCAAGGTATGGATACATTTATTTGATGCGCCGTAAGTCTGAGTGCTTTGAGAAATTCAAAGAGTATAAGGCTGAAACGGAGAAACGTCATAAAAAATGTATCAAGTCATTACGATCAGATCGTGGTGGCGAGTACCTATTTGGAGAGTTTAGAGATTATTTATCAGAGGCTGGAATTGCATCCCAATTGACTGCACCTGGAATTCTCCAGCAGAATGGTATAGCCGAAAGAAGGAATAGAACTCTTATGGAGATGGTTAGATCAATGATGAGTTATTCGGATTTGCCAGATTCATTTTGAGGATATGCCTAAGAGACTGCAGCTTATATTTTAAACTTGGTTCCTTCTAAGTCAGTACCTCTTACTCCCATAGAGCTGTGGATTGGACGTAAGCCTAGTCTGAAACATGTTCGCATTTGGGGTAGTCCAACACATGTACTGAATGGAAAAGTAGATAAGTTGAAATCACGTACAGAAGTACGCTTGTTTGTAGGCTATCCAAGAGGAACGAAAGGAGGTTTATTTTATATTCCTAAGGATCAGAAGGTCATTGTTAGCAACAATGCCCGATTCTTAGAGGAAGACTATGTGATGAACCATAAACCCACAAGTAGCGTTGTTCTAGAAGAACTGAGAGGTGAGACACCAAGTACTTCAGTACCAACAGTACAAGAGGATGAACTACAAATAACTACACAACGTGTCACAAATATTACACCACAACTGATAGTGCCTCGTCGTAGTGGGAGGGTTGTGATACAACTTGATAGATATATGTTCATGGGAGGGTCGTCAGACTTCGTCCATGAGAAACAAGATTATGATCCCTGTACCTACAATGAAGCACTCCAAGATAAAGATGCAGAGTCTTGGCAAAATGCAATAATATCTGAAATAGAATATATGGATTCTAATCAGGTCTAGGAGCTTGTAGAACCATCCGTTGGTGTAAAAGCCATTGGATGCAAGTGAGTCTATAAGAGAAAAAGCGGATCAGACGGTAAGGTTGAAACCTTTAAAGCTCGGCTTATAGCAAAAAGTTTTACTCAAAGAGAGGGTATCGATTATGAGGAAACCCTTTCTCCAGTAGCCATGCTTAAGTCTATCTAGATTCTTTTAGCTATTGCAGCTCATCTCGATTATGAGATTTGGCAAATGGATGTCAAGACAGCTTTCCTTAATGGAAGTCTTGAGGAAGACATCTACATAAAGCAACTAGACGGGTTCATTGAAAAGGGCCAAGAGCATCTTGTTTGTTAGCTCAAGAAGTCCATTTATGGACTTAAGCAAGCTTCCAGATCTTGGAACATATGTTTTGATCAGGTGATAAAATCCTATGGATTTGATCATTGTCAGGATGAATCATGTGTATACAGAAAGTGTGACGAAAACGTGGTGGTGTTCCTAGTACTCTATGTGGATAAAATCTTGCTCATTGGAAACAATGTGAAGGTGTTATCTGATGTAAGGGTATGGTTATCTAAACAATTTGATATGAAGGACTTGGTAGAAGTAGGTCACATCCTTGGGATCAAAGTTCTACGAGATCGTAAGAAAAGGATGTTGGGCTTATCCCAAGCTTCCTATACCGATACTGTACTAACTCATTTTAGTAAGCAAAATTCTAAAAAAGATTTCTTACCTTTTAGACATAGAATTGCTCTATCAAAGGAGCAGTGTCCGAGGACACCTAAAGAGATAGAGAATATGAAGGCAGTTCCTTATGCTTCAGCAGTAGGAAGCTTAATATATGCAATGCTATGTACGAGACCAGACATCTGCTTTGCCATAGACATGGTCAATAGATATCAGTCTAACCCAGGACAAGAGCACTGGACTGCCGTAAAGCATATTTGAAAGTACCTGAAAAGGACTAAAGAGTATATGCTAGTTTACCAGGCAGATAGTTTAGTTCCCTTGGGGTATACAGACTCATATTTTCAGTCAGATAGGTATTCCAGGAAACCTACCTCAGGTTATGTGTTTACTTTGGGAGGTGGAGACATTGTGTGGAGGAGTATCAAGCAAAAATGTATTGCTGATTCCACCATAGAAGCCGAGTATGTGGCAGCCTCTGAGGCAGCCAAAGAAGCGGTTTAGCTCAGAAAATTTCTGTTGGACTTGGATGTGGTACCTAGTTTGCCTAAGTCTATTACACTTTATTGTGATAATAGTGGTGCAGTTGCAAACTCGAAGGAACCACGAGCCCATAAGACAGGTAAACACATTGAGCACAAGTACCACCTGATATGAGATTTCGTAAAGAAAGAAAAAGTTGATGTGATCAAGATAGCTTCAGCCGACAACCTAGTTGATCCCTTTACAAAGAGCTTACCAGTTAAGGCTTTTGATAGTCATGATTAGGGAATGGGAGTCAGATGTGTAGCAGCATGGCTTTAAGTATAAGTGAGAGATTTGTAACAGTATACTAAAAAGCAATGCTTTGAGTATAAGTGGGAGATTGTTAGGGTTATATACTAAAAGCATCATTTTTGTAGTAACCTTATTTCCTTAAATTTTGAATGAGAATCATATGGACAAATGTTTAAATATTATATTTGTTACAAGTGTTAATGCAAATGTCTGACATTCTATATTGTAGATAATATGGTATGTGGTTTCACACAGAAGATCATATTATCAGTTCTCTATGTAGTATATAAATAGTTCACAACCTAGATGGACTTGGACAATCTATTGGAAAGGTTGTAGTGTAATCTGGTATTAGTCTATCTTGACTATAGGTTTACACTAGTACACTTTGTGTGTATTGAACATGACCACTTGAGGTTGTTCTCTTTGTACTGACTAGATAAGAGAACAAACACCTCTGTTATTATGGATGCTTGTGCTCTTAATCCGGATATAATGACAGACATGTATATGTAGTGTGCATTACTTTGACTCATGAAAGAGTGAGATTAATTTATTATGAATCAACAACCTCTATGAATTGGGTAATAACATTGTATGTATGATGGGTTGTTGATTATAAATGGAATCTATGTCCCGATACATCGGGTTTATAATGTCCCCTTAAGGAGCTCAAAAGGATTGTCATGTAAACCCTGCAGGTGGATTATATCCGACATGACAAATAAAGTTGAGCGGTACTACTTAAGGATAAAAGATGTCAAATCAATATAGTTGTCAGTAACTTAATTTGATCGACGGACATATGATATCTTAATATGGGGAGCCAAACGAGCATATAATAAAAGGAGTCCACAAACATAATTTGGGATTAGGAATGTAGTGCAACAATAGCTCATTAGTGGACCGAGCTATTGTTAATGGGCCTGAATTGTGTGTTCGGGCTGAACACGGGATATCCAGATCCGTTAGGAGGCCTAACCCTAATTTCTCCTCATTGTCTCTGCCGTAGCCTATATATATCCTCTATTCTCTGGCCGCCATATTACTGATCAGAAATCTGTAGCTTTATCTAAATTCGTGATTCACATAAGGAGAGAAAGGGAGGGCTGCCAAGGAGAAGAAAAGGTTGGGAGATCGTCGCCCACACGACGTCCAACTCGAGGAATGAATACGTGCAGAAGATCTTGGGGTTGTCCGCTCGAGATTGCCAGAAATTACTTGTCTTTTTTCTGCCGCAGGTATAATTCGTGAACTCTAGTTTCCGCCTATGAAGGGTTAGAACACGTATTAAATCTGTTTAACTTTCTATCGATCAATACATACACCAAAGTAAGGGTCCTCAGAATCCCCATTTCCATCAGAAGCATCATTATTTGCAACACTATTGGTGAAGAAAGAAGGATACGTCTCCTTCGAAAATGGCCTTAAAGGTTATATCATTGGAATTGGTAATGTAGGTATCCCTCCATCTCTTGTAATAAAGGACGTATGTCTAGTAACTGAACTAAAACATAATCTACTCATCATCAACCACCTAGCTGACAACGGTTATGTTATTAATTTTGTGAAAAACAAATGCTCCATCTTTGATAGACAGTCTGGAGATATTATATATGGAGGTATTAGGGAGAATAATATTTATGTTTTCTATCTTTTGGAATATACTAATAATGCAGGAAGATGCATGTACGTAAATAAAGATGAAAGCTGGATATGACATATGCGTATAGGACATGCCAATATGGACACAATCACAAGATTATCCTCAAAGAAACTGGTAAGAGGCTTACCCGAAATAACGTTCAAGAAAGATATGATATGTGTTGAGTGTGAAAAAAACAAAGCAACCAGATCATCTTTCAAATCAATAAATGAGGTAAGTACCTCTAGACCTCTTCAAGCATATGAATTTATTTGGACCTAGTAGAATCGCTACTCTTGGTGATTAATTATATACATATGTTATAGTTGATGACTTTTTGAGATATACTTGGGTATATTTTCTTGCTAATAAAAGTGAAATTTTTTCTTCTTATGAATTTGTGACATTTTGTAAAAAGGTTCAAATCGAAAAAAGTTTCATGATTACTCGTATCTGAAGTGATCATAGAAGCAAATGCGAAAATATTGATTTCAAGTCTTTTTGTGATTCCAATAGTTTTAGTCATGAATTTTCTTATCCTATAACTCCTTAACAAAATGACATTATGGAGCGAAAGAGCATAAATATTGGTCATGTCACGTCCTGATTTTCGAAGAATCGATAGTCGTCCCCCAGATGTGATGCCGTACGAACCTAAGTTACGCTAGCACAAGGCATATTCACAAGGTTATCCGAAACACAACGTCTAGTAGAGTACGCAGAGAAATTGAATAACACATTTGAAATAAAAAGAAACTTTGGTTCATTAATATTAAACACCATTTACAAGACTCCATTACAATAGGCGCCGTACGGGCTTACAAATTGACTCAATATACAAATTGACTCTGATGAGATAGTCGTTCCATACATTATATCCTATTTTTATGCAACCAAAACACAAAACACCTGCTATTGTGGGGAGTCGAGACATCTTTCTTCCGGACCGAATGTAGAATGTTCAAGGATTGAAACAAAGCCTTCGTCACACGGACGAGGCTTCAAAATGACTAACATCGTCTTGAGTTAATTGGCACGCCCTTCTTAGTTTGGGACACCTGTAGAGAGCGAGGATCAGTACGTTCATGTGTACTGGTGTGTGGCTAATTATATTTCATGCTCTTATTTGGTTCAAGAAGTTATATGAAACATGCATGTACATTAGTGATCTTTCTAGCTATTATAATATATTTCATGAAAGCAGTTGCATATATAAGCAGCATAAACTACGATAAAACTTATCCATGGCAGAGCGTGCCGTGCAATATGAGACTTACCATATTCTTCACAGTCAATTGTTATAATTTATTAGCATAGTGTGTGCAATTGTATATGTGAAGGTCACTGACACCACAAGTCATCTTGGACTTATAGCTTTGTTAGATGGGACCCTTTCAACGCAAGTAGTGAGTTCCGCTGAAAGTCCTCGAATAATCCGTGCTAATATCCAGTACAACTATACCGTGTTTCTTCCTAGTCCGAAATGGTCCCGTGGCCCCAGGGTGCCGTTCGAGGAAACTTTATCTTGTGCACAAGTTGTCCATGACTATGCTAGACTAAACTAGTTACTGAAACATGGTATATATTATGCGAACTTAACCATTTTCATCATGTCCCGCCTTGTCGTGGCATCATTTTAATCAATGAGTCTATCTTTTGTTTAACACAGTTCTATATCATGAATATCATAGCAAGCATATAGCAGTTCTATAGAATAAGTAGTTGTGTCCGTGTATTTGCATACATTATTTCATTCGCAATGGTGTTATCGATTTATTGAAGAAACAAGAGGGTCAGGGGGAGAAGGGTCAGCCACTCACCTTGATTTTTTTGAGGCGAGAGACTGGTTGGTTTCGTTTAGACGGCGCCTACGCGATCACCTGAAATTGCATAAGCAACTGGTCAGAACACTGTCCTATTCGATGAGTTCGATACGAATGCGAAGTTTGAAGAACGCAAGCCATGAAAACTATCAAAAATATTCATAAAAACACATTCAGAGAACCAAAGCCAAAGAAGCAAGTGCGACATGAAATGAAGACCAACATGAGGTCTCTTCCGTCTCAGTCGTAGAGTCCATCCTCGAGGCATAATCCGCTGGATATGGGACTTGATTCCGAAGAATCCATTCGATAATGAGGAAAGGATTTTAATTCAATCGGTCCCGTTCAATCGATTCAATCGATCTCGATCAATCAATTTTGACCGAATCGATAGCGACAGTGTTCCTTTATTGTGCATCCCGTGGACGAAAAATATGACACGATATAGGGACGAGGCACTATACTATAACCAACTAAGAAGAAATTTTGTCCTCGAAACTTAAGAAGAGAGCCTACCTCTAGAAAAATAATAAGGAAACTTTTCCCTCATATCTGACTCGAGTTCCCAGGTCGACTTCTCGACCGAATGTTTCCTCCAGAGTACACAGACGAGAGGGATAACACGATTTCGAAGCAATTTATTCTTGCGCTCCAAGATCTGAACAGATTCCTTTATGTACGACAAGTCTGCCTTCAGTTCTAGCTAACCAAAATCTATTACGTGGCTCGGACCGTGCATGTACTGCCGTAATTGAGAGACATGAAAGACATCGTGTATATCCGACAGTGCTGATGGCAATAAAATTTGGTAAGCTACTGGGGCGACTCGCTTTAGTATTTCAAAATGACCAACAAATCTTGGACTCAAGTTTTCCTTTGCGCCAAATCTGGTGACCCCACGTGTAGTGCCCCGTCCCGATCAGTCAATCGGAGGAATCAAAATGCGGATGGCGTTTGAACTTAGCCTTGCAACGGCTGCTCGAAGACCTGCTCGGTAGATGCGACTCCTCACTCAGGTGGGGTAGTTTCGATGAACTTGCCTCATCTTAGCCTTCATATAAAACTTACATGTTTTCAACTTGCACAAGTTAGGCTTGATAATAAAAAAGACGCATCCACATAGCTAAGGAAATAATCCCGACGGGTCGGAATACGTTAGAACATGGAAAATGGTTCCACGGTCTATTTAGAAGTTTGTTCAGCGTGCTTTTAAAAGGACACTTGATCCTTCGTCTCGTGGTTTGGGAGAAGTTGGCCTAAGTTGCTAAGTTGCTAAGTTGCCACAACGCTCAAATTAGCCTAAGTCATAGGCGTCGCCCGCATGAATGGTTGATAAAGCATGCACGGTCCCGTCGTCCAAGGCTTGGCATAGCCTTCGTATATCCCGTGGGTTAAGTCATATTGTACGGCTTGTGGCTTAAGTTTAGGCACCCAAGAACTTGGTTGTTTAAGTAGAACGCGTGCACGATACGTTCTCTCGATGCGAAGCTCGACATAGCCTTTGCTCGTCAAGTCATTGCACGATTAAGTGAGGCAAAGTTATATCAGTCTATCTAAGTCAATTCTTGCACTGTCCCCTATTTTCTGCGGTTTCCAAGTCACTTAGTCCCACGAGAACAAGGCTCGTCATATAAAGTATGTGACTTGAGCGATAGCGTTGCCTAGAGAATAAGGTCTGTCTAAGGCACGAGCCACATTTGATTAGAAAAGCATGCCACAGACAAAGGAAGTCCATGCGACTGGTTGTCGCTGAGATCGGTCCCGCTACTTGGGACTCTCGATAAGTCTCGTTCCCGAGATCGATCCCGCTACTTGGGAGTCTCGCTAAGTCTCAATAAGGAAGCACACGAGATCGGTTCTGCTACTTGGGAGTCTCACGATAAGTCTCATTCACGAGATCGGTCCCGCTACTTGGGAGTCTCGATAAGCCTCGTTCACAAGATCGATCCCGCTACTTGGGAGTCTCGCTAAGTCTCGATAAGAAATCACACAAGATTGGTCCCGCTACTTGGAAGTCTCGATAGAAAGATGGAAAGCATAGTCATGATTAAGGAAGGACTTGATAGATCGAGTTGATTCTTGCATGGTCATTGGAAAACTTACGCGTAAGGGTAAATTCCTCGAGCGATCCCGGGGAGCCGGGTTCGTGTCGGCCTAGAAGGAATTGCAGATATTGTACGGCCTTAATCAACGGTACGACTCGATTAAAGTAAACCATTACAATATAGGTTGCAGGTCATTCGATGGGAGCTCGTACCTCGCCATGCGAATGGTCACCATATACAGAAGATCCAGTATAGCTTTACATTGATAGTGACCACTCATATAGATGTGTCGACAAGAGTGGCTATCCCCGTGTATGCCTTTGGATTGCGTCGAGTACTAGCAGGCTACGAGTTGGGTTAACAAGTTGTGCTTATTGCAAGCGCTAACCTTGAGTCGGCATGAGTTAGGTGTGCACGGTTGCAACACCATTCTAGAGCCTAAGAGTTGGCTATATCATGGATACGTGTTTCGGCATGAATGTGGCCTCATCTCGAGTTAAGTCAGTCTCACGACCCGCACCCTAGTGTAAGGACACGAGAAGTGGGTACGTCCAGCCTATGCCGCAGTGTCGGTGGTAGAACGCTATCATAGGTCACATGCATCTAACAGTTTAAGGTACATTGCACAGTTTATCACGACCCACACCCAGTATAGGGGCACGAGAAGTGGTTACGTCCAGCCTACGCCGCAGTATCGGTAGTAGAACGCTATCCTAGGTCACATATATCTAACAGTTATAAGGTACCTGTACAGTATATACACTCCGAATGGAGGTGACATAATAAAGTACAACTCAATCACAACTAAGAAAGAAGTACAATAAGATATAATAGATGAAATCACAGAGTTCACAGATGATAATACAAGATAAGAGACATAGCTAAAGTCTAAGATAAACAACTCCACAAATCCAGAATACAAATCTCCTAATAAGTACAAGTGTATCCAACAAGACATGAAGATTAATAGATACTAGTCTAGCTAACTAGCCTAGACTACTGGGGTAATGTCCTCTGCAAGTGTTGGGTCCTCCTTAGGGTCCAGCTCACATGTGTCATCTAGGCCTGCTCCGTAATAAGTGGAACACAGCTCCTCAAGGTCATCTGTAATATTTTAACAAATCCAGTCAAGACGGGAGCGAGCACAGTACATCTCACACAGTTCATATCATGACATGAATATAATACAGACAATAGAGTAAGATACATGAAACGATACAGAGTATATATAAAGTAAAAGAGAAGACTGTAAAGAAATATCTACGATAAGTAAAGAGCTACAGTGAACTAGTGATTTAGAGTACAAGATAGACATGTGAACGGCTTGATAATAAACATGAGAGGTTGTACATGGCTACACTACTTTGGAAATTATCTACATGACTATTTATACTCTCCCGTACCTCAATCAATACACAAGGATCCGTTCAAGTTATGTTATTGTACATGATTTCACATGGGGGCCCATAAATGGGTGCACATGAATATAAACATGGGGGCTCCGTAAACATGAGAGTACATGAATCACAAGAGTGTACATGAATGGTGAAAGCAGAGGAATATATGATGAAAGTGAAACGCACATGACATGATGTATCCGATGCTCCCGAGGGGGATAACATCGTATGAAAATATCCATATAGTACTAATCCGTGTTTCCATCGTGTCAACATAATGTAAAATAATCTAGAGCAAGAATATAGTCCTAGCAAGTATGAAACGATTAGAGAATGTACTCGCCTGATATCCTAAGTGTTTGAATGAAATACTGCCTGAGGAGTGGTGTCTGGCTCCTAATAAGAACAGCACAAGTCACAACATATCCAAACTGGTAAAATAAACTGCTACGATGCATTCTACATGATGTTTGGGTCAACCTAGGCTAAAATCAACCTTTGGTCAACTCTAATCAAACTATTCTAGTCAAACTAGGTCAACTAGGTAAACCTAACCCAACAAGTCTCACTAGGCCTAACCAAGACTATCCTAGCAAGCACACATCATTCACAAGTCACACAAGTCTACATCACCCTAACACTCATGTGTACATATCTCATATACACATAGGCTACAGGCCATATGCCATATTCACATATATAGGCAACACACACATTTTTACCATATATCTATACTAATTATATAGACAATGTCAAATATCTATATTACATTACATTTATCACACAAGGTTATATATATATATATATATATATATATATATATATATATATATATATATATAAGGATAGGGGGGACAATGCATATGTGTGTGTGTGTCATGTGGTATTAGTGCACTGAGGTTCCTGTGTGTGGCATGGGTGAGTGAGTGAGTGTTTCTCAGGTTTGAGAGTGCAACTGTGTGTCAATCTCAGTTTTCAACAGTGTGCAAGTGTGTGTGTCTATAGAGCATATACATGTGTGTGTAGATACACAGGTTCCAGGTTAACAGTGTAGAGATGTGTCCTCAGATGTTTAGGTTATG